>JAVQJD010095166.1:0-23071 GCA_036023655.1 Nannoperca australis | reverse complement strand
TGGCTTCATTCAATTAATTTACTAATGCTTTACATAGTTATAATCCAGTAACATGAACAGGTTTTGGGTTGCCAGTTTGTGAAAATAAATGTTCGTACCCTTTTTGGTACTGCTTTTGGACTAGCCAGCATTTAGAAAGGGTAATATTTTGTAACTAATGGCTTTATTTATGAATAATATGTTGCTTACCGATGATTTAAAGATCATAAGTTAATAAGAACAAGTTAGTTTGAATAACCATCAGGAGGCATTTATAGACTGGATGGGTTATTGTAAAAACCTGAATGGCACCATATGTAACTGCTGATCTGATGGCTTATAAGGCAGTGAGAAACCCATGATTTTTTAATGGATTACCATAGAACATTTACAATTGTACTAAACTGGGTAAGCACCAGCTAAAGGGATTTTTCACAACCTGGCCACCTAAAATATCTTCTTAACAAAAGCTTGTAACTGGTCTATAAAGCATTAATAAATGATAAGTTCATTATTAATACGGCAATTAGTTATAATTTATGAAGCCTTTATAAAGGGTGCCTATCATCTAGGATTCTAAACAACATAACCCTCTAGTATAAGTCACTTTTCATTAATTAATGTGTGCTATATCAATAATATAAAGCAGCCCACAGTGGTCCACCATAACTATAAATCACTCAAAACGTGACTGAGAATATACAACTTACCATATTGACTTCTGACACCATGTCTATGCTTGCCACGTCTATACTCATGCCAACAGCAACCGGTGGCCCTAAAAAGACACAAAATGAAGTTGACTATGGACTACATAGATTCACTGTAATAAAACAGTAGGTAAAGAAACATACTGGGGAGCCATTACAGTGAAACACACAAAATGAGGGACCCCAGACATACCTCCAAAGTCAGGCCGAAGACGAATATCATATCCTTTCAACAGTTTATCCACAGTGTCTTTGACGTAAGACATGTTCCCCGGTCCGTTGACGCTGAAAGAGAGACAGACAACAAGAGTGCTAACTGTTTTGGAAGACGGACACCCGCACTAGTGTCCGGTTTTAACCCCCGGGCACTCACCTCTGGGCACAGCACATCACTGCCACGACCAGAGGCAACGCAAGAATGTCCAAGAGCCTGGTCTTTTTCTGGGGTTCCCGCATCCCTTGTGTGGTGTCTGGGTGGATGGGTTCTGTCCAGCGCGCAACAAATAACTATGTGAAGAAACCACGGCGCTCCGCTAAATCAGGTGAGACTTCCGCCACATTACGTCTACCTCTGGCGCAGCCTGTGGTAACATGCTTCATGAGGCAGAGGCGCGTTTACTAGTTGGGTGTCAGATGTGTTCGTCGCTGCTGGTGATACGGCGGCGGAGCCGTAAAGCCTCACGCAGGCTGCTCCGTATCTCCATCCTCCGGTTAGCAGGTTTCGTCTTTTTGCAGATAGCTCACGGGCACGCTACAAAGTGTTTGTCAAATATCAATTACCGCACTTGTGGCCACGTACGGGTCCGCTGTTTACAGTTGTCCGGCCGGGTTCAAAGTCGTCCCTCACAGATAAGGTAACTGAGTTTGGACATGACTCTTAATATGAGTGTGCGCGAGGCTGCCCTGCTAATTATTAAACCCCACGTGACAGACTCCATATAGAAGCGTACATCAGACAGAGCTGGAGTTATGTCGCGATGCAGTGGCGTGCTGAGAGGTGGGGTAAGACAGCAGGGCAGAGAAGCTTTCCAAGAATACTACGTGTGTGTGTGTGTGTGTGTGTGTGTGTGTGTGTGTGTGCCATAATGAGACACCTGCATGTTTTATTTTTGCTCAGATGTCACACCAGAGGGCCACTCAAGCAGCCCAAGTGTCTCTTGTCAACCCAAACCATGCTCCAGTGGTTAATTCACGGTCCCACTCTGGTGTGATAGAAAATGGGCAAAAATAAAGAATGTTTTTTTTTTCTAGTCCCTCGCTGCCCCTAGGAAAAACATCACTTCTTCCTCTTAGAAAAGAGAAGTTGAATTCATAAGCAGTAAAACGCACCATTGCTGAGTTCAGTGGAGCTACTCAGCAGTTTGCTCATTTGCTCTGGTATGACCAGTAGCCTAGTTTATGGAGGCTAATGTTAGCTCTTCTCTAATTGCTACGTGCTACTGTAAGGATACACACAAAGTTTTAGCATTTAGCCTCCTATTAGCTCATAATGATCACTGGAGACCATGTCAGCCGCTGTTCAGCAGAACGTACATAGGCTCGCTTTGAATCCAATTTAAGAAGTTTGACATCTTTGGTCTATAGGATGTACAGAGATATAAAGAGATCATCTGACTAATGTTCACAAGTTTTCAGGTTTGAGAAATGGCAAAGATCAGTAGTAGAAAGGGGGGTTTGGAAGGGTGCATAATAATATCTATATTAAAATGAATTCTCAATTTAGTATATCAACATCTTTTGGGCCCACAGAAGTCTCCTATTGTCTGTGGAGTTACTTAACAGTTGCAAGTTTATTCTTGATTTTTGGCAGCAAAAGTGAGACAGAATCTTTGGATCTGGCGTTAAATAATTTTGTAATATTCAATTTAAGTTGTTCTGAAGATTTCATGAGTCTGTTTACTTTCTCTCTAAGCTCTTGTTTCTTTTGCTACAGTATTTTCTGTAAGGTCAATATAACTGCAGGGAGGGAGTGTGAGTGTGCTTGAACTGGACTCTCCCCCAACACATTTCTTCCATTTATTACACATTTAGAAACTGGTCGCTACTTTCAGAATGAACACTACAACTTTTAGGGGAGCGATTCTTACCTTGTGTCATAGATGGCATACAGCTTTTTGTTCCCATCAACAGCATTCCTGAAAATACAAAAGAAAGAGGAATTACTCTCTGTGGTAATACAGTGCTGACTTTGCCTGACTCTGACTTTGTGAATGCACACTGCCAGGAAACACAAGTAACAGAAGGCTTTCACCTTGAATCCAAATTCATAAAGGTGCTGCAGTTTCACAAACAACTCTGCACTTGTTCTCATGTTTAAACTTGAAAAGAAATCCAACTCTGTAAGGGACTCAGTTGGAAGTGAGTTGACTTAATCCTGGTGGAGATGACTGCAGAGGGATGAAATATGCTGTAGAGTTGTATTTGTGCTGCTGGCAGACGTGTGTGACATATTGTGTCCTCCTGCAATCTGGACCATTAACCAGAAGAAGAAAAAAAAAACAGGACTCTGTTTTTTCAGGTTTGTGTCCCACTTAAGTCAGGCCTACAATAGGCTGCACTGTAAAAAGTAGAAAAAATTGTTAACTAAAAGGATCCAACGTTTTCTCTTCCTAAAAGCAGGATATCTGCTAATAACGATCCGATACCAGGGTCCTCTTTGTCCCAAACACATGTTCAAGCAGAGCAGCTCACCCCAGCAAATGAACGGATCAGTGCTGTTTTTCTACCTGATCCCTAATCAGGACAGCATCGGGCCTAACGATCCCTCTGGATCAGTGCATCCCTCTCCCCACTCGCCACACAATTGTAGAGCAGTAAAAAATGGCAGAATTGAACCATCTGACACTTCCTCGCTGTAGGTGTTGGTAATTTAGTTCATACAGTCTCATTGTATACATGCATTTCTAAAACTAAAACATGTAAAACAAATTGATAGAAGAACCCCAGTGGTTAATCACTGTCACATTCTTATAGTGAGTGTTGTTTCTGCTGACCTCAAGTCTGTTGCAACATCCCTCATAATATGCAGACTATGATATTTGTGGTGCTATAGTTTGCTGATAAAGCCTCATTAGAAGATTATTAAAGCTAAAGGGGTTTATGCTGTTGTGGAGATCCATCTTATGGTTGTAATTGTTACTACTGCTACTTTATCCCTTTCTTCTTTCCTTCTCTCTCTCTCTTTCTCTCTCTCTCTCTCTCTCACCCCCCTCTCTGCCTCCCCAGCTCTCTACAGCAGCTCTCCTCCACTCACTGGCCACATACCCTCCTGGCCGCACTACACGCTCGCCTCTTTAATTCGCGTATTCGAGTATTTGCATTGTAGCCTGCTTTGCCTTTGGATACAGTATTGGCTTTTTTGCAGAGCTTGCTGTGTGCTCGCGGCCCCGTGGAGACCACGCTAAAGGATGGTCAGTCAGCAGAAGTGTTGGAGAGCCTTGATTTTTTCGCTGCCAACCTTTTAATCGCTCTGGGGCGAAATAAACCTCGCTGTCAGTGAAATTAGTCCACCTCTTTTTTTTCTTTCTTTTTTTTTTGGTTCTCTCTCCGTCTCCCTCTCCAATGTGCAATTATTGTGCGCGGATGGAGGTGACGTTCTACAGAATTGATGCCAAATACTGAACAGTGTAATCTGCGTGCGAGGTATCTGGAGGTGGGAGAAGTTTGACTGCCTGCGCAGCGTCTTGTGTGGTAAGCTTTGACAACTGCGGCTCCGCGCCTGTTCAGCAGAGCGCTGGTACAGGCCAGCGCACAGTGCGAGATGTGGCGGGACGTGCGGGCGCTGGACAGGCTACAGTAGTGATGACCGCGCGGTGCTGCCGCCGCCGCTGCCGCTGCTGGAGAGGACCTGCACCGGGAGACTAGGCTTAGATTGCCGCGGGAGGGTGGTGATGATGTTCTGCTGAAGGGGAATGAGACGGCTTGTAGGATGCGAGTGCATGCGTGAGTCGTGAATGAAGGGGATGCGGTGCAGGGTGCGTACAGTCACAGCAACACTGAGGGGGCTTTTTACTGTACGCGAAGAGTGCAGCTGCGGTGCACAAAGGATTGCGGGATTACAGCTGTGCTTGTGGAGCGTCTCGGACCGGGTGTAGATATATATATATATATATATACAGTATACAGGTAGAAGCTTTTTTTACACCTTAAGCTTTGACTGGATACCCAGTGGTGGGAAATACAGCACAGCTCAGCCTGTGTCATGTCACAAGTCATCAACTTATAGGGAACGCTAATTAGTGCAATTGAATAGACGCTCCTGAAGTGAGATGGGTGGGCCAGGAGAGGGTCCAACAAAGAAAGGACACGCTGTTTGCAAGTCTAGAGATCTGAGAAAGAGGACGTTTGCATGATCAGCTTTTTTTTTTGTTATTCAAACATCAGCTAAGATGAGGAGGTCTTGAAGATGTTCTCCTGTATTGTCCTGAAAGGCAACTCTGTACACATTTGGTTGCATGGACAGTGCTGCATTGGATATTGTGATACTGTCAGCACATTACTGTGCATTCGCTTGTGTGATGTAGTAGTGAAATTCTATGCATCTGATAAAGACTTGCTGATCCCTGCCCCTGCTGATTGCAATACAGTACCTTTTTATAATCAGAGAGATATATGTTTCATTTGAGATTAATTATTTAGTTTCCACAGTGAAACTGCAAGGACAAGTGGGGCTATACAATAAATCATTTAAAAAGTAACTTATATTAATGCTGCTTCAGTTTGAGATAAAAACAGCCAGTTAATGATGCTGGTGAAAAACACAGTTGTTGTAGTGTTTTAACAAGTGAGCATGTATTGTTTCAGGAATGGGCGATGGGATGTGCTACAGCTTTGCAATGAGACGTCTGTGGGTCTGTGTCTTACTTGTGAGCATCACCTGCCGTCCAAGGTAAGGAACTGCCTCCTGTAACTTTGGAGAACATAAAGACGCATTTTGAATCATTCTTAGTCTATAAAAATATTCTCTTATATTTACTTGAATAATTTAAATGGAAGTGTAAAATAACTTTTTTGAAAGTAAGATAGGTAATCTTAAGGTTTCGGTACGCTACCTCAGAGTTTTGCCTTTTTCAAATTTGTGTCTCTGTAAAGTCATGATTTGAAAATGCTCTTTTAAATATCCAGCCTCTCCCAGGATGTAACTGGAACTCCCAAAGAGGCAGAATTAAATGACAACATCACCATCTTCACACGCATCCTGGACGGACTGCTGGATGGTTATGACAACAGACTCCGTCCTGGACTGGGAGGTATACAAAACTCAACACCTCTGTCATTTTGGCAATTAAAACACATATGCTAGGTGAGAACTGATTATGTCATTATGAAACAGTTTTGGGGACGTCTTCCTTTTCTGATAACAACTAATACGGAAAGCTCTGTTCTTCTGGATGAAGTATAGGATAAAGAAAAGTGTATTGTTGAGCCTCTGTATTGATAGCACTGCATGAAAGATTACAGCCACTCAGTCCACACAGAGAACAACCCTCTGCACTGCAACATCTGTCTCCTGCTCAGTCCAGACAGGGAAATGTGTCTGTATTCATGACGTCTTTGACAAAGACATGATCTGCTGTTTACATCTCCTCTAAGTGTGATTTAATGCCACTATGAACAGAACGCTAAAGCTCACCAAGTGCTGGTGTGACCTTGAGAAAGCCATTATTCCTGTCATTAAACTGATCTCAGTAGAAGCAGGCCAAAGTGGGAGACGACTGAAAAGTTCTCATCATAAAGGAGAAATGATCGCACTGGTCCTGCAGATGTTTGTCCCGAGCTTTAGCGTGTCAAGGCTGTTGTTTGACATGCTGTCTGGAGTGTGCAAGTGAATGCAACATAAAGTTATTGTGAAATTAAAATTATTTCTAAAAACATACATGTAAAAAATACATGTGCTTCATGTATTGAGAATTATTAAACCAATTCTCTTTTTTCACTTTTTCGTTTTATGCTGGATTTGCCCAAACATAAGGAGTGCCACGGTGTCGTTTCTGATATTACCATTAGGAGTCACCAAACTCAGAACATTTCAAACCTTACATACAGGGGCTTTAATTCAAATGCAAGGATTGACACCACAATATTAACTTTAGCGTGCAACTTTACCTCAGTCAAAACGTTTGTTCTCATTCTGGCTTTCTATAACTGCTTGTCCAGAAGGGATTGTTTCTTTTCAATTAGTGTTTTTTTTGGTTCTCAAACCAGCACTAGTCCACACATCCAGCCATCTTTGTTTGCACTAAATTTAGAATGCTTATTTTGCCCATTCATATTGTACGAGTATTAAAATCTGAGAAGTTGTTAAACATGGCAAACAGTTTCTTAACTTAGACTTCTATCTATTTGATTCATGCTGCATTTACCGTAGATCCTGCAGCAACCTATCTCAATTTCAGGTCATGTCACGTCACAGATAGCAAAAACCTGAGAGCATTAGGTCTTCATATTTAGAACAGATGTTGTTCTGAATAATAATGCATGCACTCATCAAAATCTAAATGTATTGTAAAGGTCTTACAATACTCCATCTATTCTTACAGAAAAGGTGACAGAGATCAAAACCAACATCTTTGTCACGAGCTTTGGTCCAGTCTCTGACACTGAAATGGTAAGTAGCTCCTATGAAGCGGCATGATTTTTTCTTTTACAGGTCATTATGCAAGATGAAAAATCAGAGTCAATCACAATACAATTATATTAAAAAGGATGTAAACTGATTATCTGACTTAAACTTGACTAAAACTTTAAATTGCATCCACATTCAGTGCAACTGTATAATGGTCGGGTCTACCTAATTGACATCCTGGTCGTTCATAATGTACCATTAACAAAAAAACGTGTTTAAAATAACTCTGTATATCATTGGTAGTGTGTCAGTTGTGGTTCACTGTGTATGTACTGAATATATTCATAATGTCTTCTTAAATGAGGCTCCATGTAGACAAACAGCCGTAGTCCTTTACCTTTCATGACATTAGTGCCCATATACATGTACAATGTTTATTAGACTAATCAATTAGCATGTGTTTCAGTTTTAGCGTGTTAATTGTGTTCTTTTTTCACTGAAGGAATACACTATTGACGTGTTCTTCCGCCAAAGCTGGAAAGATGAAAGACTTTGCTTTAAAGGCCCGATGGAGATGCTTCCGTTGAATAATCTCCTGGCCAGTAACATCTGGACTCCAGACACCTTCTTTCTCAATGGGAAGAAATCCATCGCACATAATATGACTACACCTAACAAGCTGCTGCGGCTGAAAGACGACGGGACTCTGCTCTACACCATGAGGTTAGCTCTCCCATTGTTGACCTTTAACCCTGCTTTGGACTACAGCAGGATAAACATTTATTTTCAGTCTTATATCTAAAACATTGAATCATAAGACCTGACGAGTGTGGTTTGGAAAACGTTGTGTAATCCAATTAGAACAGGAACGATGACTCAAACATCCATCAGCCTGTAGTACTTCTTTGATAATGGTTTTTAAGACCCTTGCTGCATTAATACAGCCCACACACTCATACTATATGTCTCAGTGTCGCACTGATGCGTCATCATGTTGTCCTCATACCGTATACTGGAGGTCAAAGGGGAACTTGAAGTGTTTGCTTTCCCCAGCGCTCTGACACGGGTTGTTTCAATCCTCCTCCTCCTCCTCCTCCTCACATCGTGATCCTCCACCAATAATTATGTCACTGCATCACCGAAACAGCCTGACATATTCTGCTTATTACGGCACTAACACTCAATCACAGTTCTCATTTCATATATTGCAGCCATGAGTTAAATGATGTGTAATCATATGAGCTGCTATGGTCAGGTATGAAGTGCATCTAAAAGTCACTTAAGTTCACCAGTAATTAGTTTTTCCCCCAGTCAAAGCACACTAAACCATTCATAGTTAGTGCTTAGAATAGTTTATGTATGTAACACTTTACAGTCCACACTGCAGAAAGATATTTCCTAGATGGAAACATCTCATTTACATCCACATCGGGACAATAAATCCTCCATATAAAATAGTATCAAAGGAAGTTTGAGGAAATTAATGCATGCATGTCAAACTTCACTTATTGATCCGCTGACTTAAAAATTTCTACAAATCTACAGTACATTTGCTAACACTACAAGTCATTAGAAATAGGTCCTCGATGGTCCATAAATGCGTCTGTGTTCTGGGAACAAGGTTATTAGAGAAACATTTTATGCATGCGTTCCTCTCCTGCATTGGTTGTTCACAGAACAAGGAGTGTGCAATGCCCTTCCCAGTGTACCATGAAAGAATCTCTTGGAGGAAACACAGAGTTTCGATCCAGGTGGTGCAGGCCTTACAGTACAGTATATTTCAGAGACGCTTGTAATACACAATAGATCACTATAAATTCCCATGAATCTAAAATATAAAACGTACCTGGGTGAAATAAGAGTGAGGGCAGCAATTTAGCGTTTTTGTTTCAGTTGGTAATTCATCTGCTAGTCTGCACTGTCCTTATTGGTCATTATGATTTATTAAAGAGCCAGAACCCCATATATTTGACTGCACTAATTAAAGCCATTCAGCGCTGCCAATTTACTGTAAAGTCCCTTTCTGGATATTAGTCATGCTCAGGAAAATGTCAGAGCTATGCAAAGCTAGACCTGGCTGACCTGAATATCATCTTGCAGTTCTGCACTTTGATAATAACACACTTGTTACTTCATCTCAAATTAACAATAATTTATATTAAAATAAAAACGTATAATCTAACACCAAAGCTACTGACAACTGTACAGAAGCAGATACCTGCAGAGGTTGTTGTTAGACTTTTTATGTTCTTGGGCTAAACTAATGATTCTTTTCTCAGTTAATCATCTTTTTGTCTATAAAATGTCAGAAAATAGTGAAAATGCCACGCACAGCCCAAGGTGGCAAATTAAAATACCTTGTTTTATTGGACCAACAATCCAAAACCCAAAGACATTCAGCAAAAGCAACAAATCATCACAATTGAGAAGCTGGAACTAGATAATCTTTGAAAAATGTATTAAACAATTATTCATTATCAATACATTTTCTGTGAGCTGATTCTGTCTCTGATACTTTCTAACCGAGACATGCAACATGTACTTGGATTGGAAATTAAGAGAAATCACAGAGAGACACCTTGTTTACAATACACAAACACACAGAGCAATCTCAATTCCTCAGCTGAGCTTTGCATTGGAGTCCACTAGGGAGTGATGTCGGACACAACGTAGACCCACTGAACAGGCCAGTGAGCAAAGGATGATTATTTTAACCCTTGTGCTACCTTGCCGGGTCATATTGACCCAGTGGCCCATTGTCTTGACCCAGTGTCTTCTCCACAGGGTAGCACATGGGTTAAAGTATAATATCGTGCTCTGTTATATACCACACTCAGTATAACACCATGGAATCCAGCCTTATCAGTATTTCTATTGTCTCTTTGTTTGTGTTCTATCTCTCTGTACTCAGAGATCAAGAAATATATTCACATTCAACAGCTGAGACGGCAGATGGCCTTTAACATATTGAAATCCCTGTTAAATTGAAATGTTGTTTGTGCATTCTATTAGTTTAATATCGCAGAAGGTATTAAGAGTGGTGGTAGTGGTGGTACTCACATCTTAAGTAAAAGGAGCTATACCACACTACCATTACAAGTGAAAGTCCTGAATTCACAATTTAACTCAAGTAAAAGTGAAAATATCTGTGTGTATCTATATATATAATATATATATAAAAGCTTGGCCCACACTGTTTAAGCTATATGATATTTACATTGAGTACACTATTAAAACCCAAGGCACCATGTTTTTTTAGGGCAGCTCCATTTCATCAAATCAATCATCAGTAATAATATTCTAGATTTCTTGTGCATCATTTACTACAAATTTCCATTAAAGTTTTTGTGGTTTGGTTATCTGCGTTTTAATCTACACAGCAATGCATCATATTATTTAAGGTGATTGTATGATTTGTATGTTAAATCTTAATCTGCAAAGCCACTCTCTAACTATAGCTGTAAAACAAATGCACTGGAGGAAAAAGAATATGGAGAATATTAGGTAATACCAACCTGGCATTATGGTATGATATTGTGTGTAGAAGTTTAAATGTCCTTCAGTCAGTGTCACATATTCTTATTGTGTCTGGTGGCATCTGAGGGTATTTGTGCAGATCCACTCTTATTTTTATGGTGATGACAGCAGCGTGGCTATTATAAGTCTGGCCAGCAGAGGGCAGCATTAGATAAGCCTGTGCTTCACTGTCCCATGTGTGGACAGGAAGCTCATTCGTGTTGTGTTTAGTTTCTAAAAAAGCTTTATTTGTGGTTTATTGCTATTCCACAGACAGGTGGCAGCCTTACTCCACGAAAAAATCCTGAATCGCTTACTCAAATCATTCTCAAGCTCATTGTGTACATTCAGTTGCACCAATCTTCCTGGATAGCTTTAATCATGGGTCCCTCTGGTGGCTCATCATCTTATTGCTCTGTACTAGGAAAATTAAATTTGACTGCTGTTTTCATTGGCTAATGGCTGTATATAAAAATGAAGCACAACCCAAATGAAAAGAAATTATTCATAATAACAGGATATGTTAATTTTGGAAAATGGTGATCACGATGGTGATGATGATGATGATGATGATTATGTCTCATCTGACACAGTTAATTTGATTTCTGACTTTGGATGCACAACTTCTTCTTTCAGGCTGACTATATCCGCAGAGTGCCCCATGCAACTGGAGGATTTCCCAATGGACGCCCATGCTTGTCCCCTTAAATTTGGAAGCTGTGAGTAAACACACGCCGCATAAGCAAATGCACACAGTGAGTAACTTTTCCTGCATTAAATAATGCAGGAAAAGGTGCATCGCTAATGTTTCATGCCAGCAGGGCACCAGTGACACGAGCGCTGAAAGTGTTGCCAAACACTGACTAGTGTTTCTAGGTCACTAGTGATAAAAGTGACCTGTAGTTTTGACACAACATCAGTTTCAGTGTCTTCATCCATGCAGGGAATATAGGGAGCGATGTATCTGCGTGTGTTTGACAGCCTGTGTCCCTCAGGTGCAAAGCTATTGTTGTGGAGGTACAGGAGATAGCCATGTAGACACAGACACACTGCTCCTGATTAAGCCATTAATCAACATGTCAGAGCTGTTCTCCTGCATCCTTCACTGCCTCAGCTACACTTAATGGGAAATATTTGAAAGACAGAGTGGAAACAGCTATAGGCACACACACTCACCAAACCTAAATTTACCACCAAAGTAACCTTTAAAAATCCAACCCTACACCTTGCACATGTACAGCTAAATCACATGTATGGCTTATGTCCAGCCTTCCTTATTATTTGTAAGCTAGTTAGGTTTCCTTACACAGCTCCAGTGGTACAAAAATATCTGGGGAGCTCCAGTCATGTAAGCTTGAGATTAGCATTTGAGGTCTTCCCTGCTGCTGACGTATGGAGGTTTTATCTCGTGCCTCAACACTCTCTGGGTTTAGAGGCAGAGCTACACTATGCTCCAAGCTTTGTGTCATGACATTAAGCCCCTCCCACAGCTGCTTTGATCACGTTAACCCCCAGCTGACACCAGGGATGGCTATAATCAGCACCTAACTGAGACTACATTGGCTTGGGTATTTGTCGCAAAGTTTTTCGATGTTGATTAACTTATCAGGGAGCTCATAAAGTCCAAATCTGCTTGAAAAAATTATATGAAGTTTAAATACAGTGGACTTTACCTAGTATATTGTAGGTTCAGTATACCTGACATAACATCTGACTGAGATACACATATTTAAATTCAATTCACTTTAATTCAGTACAACTTTATTTATAAAGTTATTTTGTATGCACTCAGCTCAATAAATACACACATTAAGTGCATTTTCATTTACCTGTTTTTAATGTGTATTTTCAATTTTTGAGTTGAAACAACAGAAATTGCCAAAATATTACAAATGTTACAAATATGTTTTTATGCTTGTTTGAGGAGGGAAGTCGTATCGATTAAAGCAAAATGTGGCCTAGTTAAATGGAAACAGACTTCTTGAATAAATCATGATGGAAATCATGGAAACGCATCTATTCACATATTCTATGAATTTGTATTACATTCAGATGGAAACCTGGCTAGTATTTGCAAAGCCCAACATCATCAAAGACTTACTTAGTAATAAAAACATTAATAAAAAACATATATATCTAAAAAACAATAAAAAGAATTACGCAATACAATAGCATTGATATGATGTTATGATCATATGTCTCAGAATTTGACAAATTTACATATTGTCCTTACAGTATCATGTATTTAGACACAAGCTCTTATAAGCTGTGCTCAGAGTGTTATCACCAACAACAGAGGTGACATTTTGAACAGCACAGTAACCACCAAAAGCTATAGGATGCTAAGTTAAGTACTTAAGTGTGGACCATAAAATGAGTGTCAAAACCTAATGTCACAGTAGAAATACAGTCCATGCAAGGTTAAATACTGTAAAAGTTACCATGGTGCAGTATATCTTGTTTTCTCCAACTTCATTAACCCCAGGTAATCCTTTGACCTAATGGACAGCTTTCACCCAAGAGCTCAAGGCTTTCAAAGCTACGGTAGACCTGTCCTTTACTGCTGTGTTAATCACCTCTTATGGACTGACCTATTCTATCATCAGTTCTCTGCCTCATTATTCTTTTACTGTAGTTCGAGACAGTCTGTGAAAGTATACACTTAGGAAGGAAAGGAAATTTATATGGATAAAAAGTGTTTGAATAATGTAAATACACTGAAATTACATGAAAAAAAAGTATTTGCTGTTGGCGTGAAGCTAGCCACATACAGTAATGTAGCTAAGTCTAACTAGTCTTTCGCATTTGTTTTATTTACTCGTATACATTTTATCTCTGGCAGTAGCTCTTTGGTTGACAAAATAAGTCACACGTAGTGTTATTTTGGTATACAGTACAATCACATTAACTCAAAAGTCCTTTTAGTTTAGTTTCATCTTTCTAAACCTTTACACTGTTATTTTCTGTATAGTTTTTACTCTCTGCCCTACCCACCTCCACACTTACTCGCTTTCTTGCAGAGATAATTTCACTCTTATTTGTCTATTAAATATAATGTTAGCTTAGCCTAGCATAAAAAAGTGGAACTAGGAAGAAACAGCTACTCTGACTTTGTCCAGAAGTAAAACAATCTTTTATCTTTTTTAATTACTATCACTTCTAAAGCTCACAAATTATCCATGTATATCTTGTTTGTTTAGTCCATACAGACACTGAAGTGTAACCAAGACATGTTGTGATTTTACATTTTATATTTCTTGGCTAGGATGCGTTTTCACCATAAATTGTATATAAAGATGGACGACGCGCCACCACTTCCTCCCGTTGTAAAAACGGAGGCCAAAATGATCTGCTGTGAAGTCGCGGTATCGAGTTCCCACCTATACAGCCGCCTGAGCCAATCGCAAGCACACTCACAGCTGTCAATCATGATGTGACACCCCGTTTATATAGCATCAGTTGGCTAATTAAAAAACAAACTTATCAGAAAAACGAACACTTGAACAAACATACCTAACATGACAGAAACCATCTTTGGGAAAAATGTATTTGATGTGTTCTTTTCAGTTTGGCCCATGTCCCATCCACTTACATGAAGGAGGCGGGGCTTATGACCTATACTGCAGCCAACCACCAGGGGGCGATCGATATGTTTTGGTTTCACTTTTGGGGAGCTGGTTTTCACCCTGCTTTCAGTCTCTATGCTAAGCTAAGCTAACCATCTCCTGGCTGTAGCTCCATGACAAAAGGATATACATATACAAATATAAGAGTGGTATCAATCATCTAATTGATATTCCACCAAAAAAAGCAAATAAGCAGAAAATGTCAAACTATTACATTAAAGTCTAATGTAATAGTTTGACATTTTCTTTCATGAAATGTGTTTTATTCTACTATTTACCTATTCTACTATTTACTTATTTACTTTAGATACTTTGACCATTTAAAATGTATTTATTTATATTACTGTACACAAGGTCCTCTGTACCCTATTGTTATATTTGTAGGACTTAGTTATGTTAGGGTCATATCATAGTAAAATGCTGATTTTGTTCTTGCAGCCCATCTAATTCGAAGCTGAAATAATAGCTTTCATCTCACTAATGAATAGAGGAGAAGCCTCTGTAAATGACCTGAAATGCAAATAGAAAACAAAGTAGTTATTTCATTTTCAGAGTCTATTGCCTCAATAAATCTAATACCTTATCTCTTCCTTTAGATCACATCCTGGTTCTTGTTAAAATGTCTCCCATGCTGAAATGATGCAGATAGACCTCTGTATATGAGACTGTATTCTTACATTTTTATTAGCCCATATGTCTCTTTGCATTTGATGACGGACAGAAAACATGAGCGGCAATGTAAGACATCTATCATCATTTCAGATGGAGCAAAGGCAGTTTTATCTGTTCCCTGATAAGTGTTCTAGTATAGCCTGGGGGGGAATGGAGGGAATTACCAAAAGGGCACAATGCAGGAGAAAGACTTGAAATAAGGCAGGGACTTGGGGAAAAAACAGTGTGTCTGCAAATTCACAATGACTTCAGCAAAGGATCAGACATTTTTTATGAAAACTAAATTGACTGTATAGTGTAGGTTTAAATGTTATACTGTGAATATTTCTTCAGGATGACATGCAACAATCAATATGCAAACTATGCTCTTCCATGTCCAGAGCATTACAAGCATGCCTGTCAACTAAAGGTCACATGTGACGGTAGACTTCTTTGTATTAGAATTATGGTATTCAACCACAGCTGCTAAGCACTGGGAGGCATTTCAAATACGGGATTGTCCCTAAATGTCAGTGACTAAATATTATGGTAACATGAGCATTTTTAGTGAACACAATAGAATTACAGCATGAAGCAGATCACAGCAATGTGAAGTCTTCCTGTGTTTCTGTAACTATGATTTGTCTATGATTTTTTTCTAACACATTTTGGGTGGTGAATTGGGGCGTGGTGGGTGAAGGCGCATGCACCCGTTGGCAAACTTGACAGATCTGTGAGTGAGTTTTCAGACAGAAACAATGCATTTAGACGCATTTTGGGGAAGAATATGGTGGTGTTTTTTCAAATACTGGGCGTACAGATGGACAGTAGAGATGTACTGTACGAGTGTTTTAAAAAGTTACTCTGGACAATGATAGTGAGCGTGAAAAAAAAACTGGTCTCAATAATGGAAATTAATTGAAGCTTCCTTTCTGCTATAAAGCTGAAACAACAAATTCTTAACAGCCCAAAATATATATATATTATTGCCACGCTTTGAAGCCACAGGAAGCTCATTACACACGTCAGTATTTGCAATTAATTCGGCTTGTTCCACCTACTTCTTATGATTTCTGGTGGTTCACTGAATGAATGCATCTCTGTAAATAACATGTAGAAAAGAATGTAGGTAGAGTGTTAATGTGTGGTATGCATCTTTTAATTTAAGGCATTACTTCTGAATGTTTGCACGGATTTTATCCTCCATCTCTTGAATTGGAGGCACGTTAGAAGGGGATCTTTTAATGGCTAGTACAAACAAATAGCAAAGAAAGTTTCAATGTTTATATGGGCATGAGAGTATTGTTTTAAGACATACTTAAAACATTGTGAAACTATCCATTAATGGTTTTTAAGAAGTTAGAAAGCTAATTACTGGTGTCCAGCTGCTCCAGCTGACAGTGTCGCCATAGTTTTCATGTAAAGGTTTATTGTAAAGATTATAGAGTGGTCTCATAAACAAAGGCATTCCTCAGACTCAGTGATGATACTTCAGAAAATAGAGTAAATAACCACTGGCGTTAAAGAGACAAATGAGTCCATCTGCATTAGTTTCCTACAGTACATTCGATTTAATTTCTATATATCCTATCCTACATCCTATATTTATTTACGTTTAGCCAATGGAGCTACTGTATTAAAAGAATAGTATGGCATTTGGGGAAATTTGCTTATTCACTTTATTACTGAAAGCTCGATAAGAAAATCGATACCACTCCAAGGTCTTTGCCCTAAATCTGAAGAGCCAGCAGCATAGCTGCTTAGCAGCTAGGTTAGCTGAAGACCAGAAATGAGGAAGCAGTCAGCCCAGCCCTGTCCAAATGTTACAAAATCCACCTACCAGCACCTCTAAAGCTCATTTATTTAATACGTATAAAAAAAAACAAAGCATAACAACGTTAGTTTGTGGTTTTACAAGGAATTATTTGCTGGATTATTTCTTTCCTGGAGACTTGTGATTTTACCGTGAGGTTGCTCAACAACCAACAGCAACTTCTAAAAGTTCAGTCAGAGAACTCACGTTGAAATTTTTATTATAGAATATAGTTGGAGTTTGGCATCCAGGCTCTGACCTCATCACTCCCAGCAGGTATGTTTGCATAAGATATTGGGGAGTGAAAAGCAAATATCTTAAACACCCTAGCTGGAGCCTGCAAGTTATTCTGGCCAAAAGAGTCTAGAAGTCAACAATATGTTGAACTCTCGTAACTAACTTTAAAATCAAGCAAGCAAGCAAATCAAACATCTAACCAAACTGTTTAACCCTCATTCTTTTATTCCACAGGCTTAAACTTTTTAAAACTTTTTTTAAATGTTAGTTTTAAAGCAATAAATAGCTAGGCCTAATGTAATTTAATGTAAGCTAATGTATTTAATGTGTGTATGTTTTATCTTCCCTTGTACAAAGTGCAGCATTGATCTGCAGACAAAGCTGTCTGGACTGTTCAAGTGTAGACAAAATCATTAGGAGCACAAGGAGGTGAATTGTTAGTGATATATTTTATTGCCATACTTTGCTCAGACAATTTGAAAGTAAAATAAATAAATATTCAAGCGCTCATGTAACGCAGTTCTACAAAGACTTGTTTGAGACGATAATCCACAGACTGGTTGACTGGGGTCAATCTAAATTGCTGTTAAGTCTTCTAACACCACAGTTGCTGGATTAGTGCAATACTGTTAGATTGGACACTGCAGTGCAGTACAATTGAGACACACACACACACACACCACACAGATTTAGTGCATCTACAGTATGTGTACAAGCAACTACAGTACAGTACAAGCAAGTCAAGGCTGTTTTTGCATTTTGCAAGGCTTGCTTGTTTTCAAAATGAAATAGCATGAATGAAGGACTGTGTGTATTCAAATGCATCAGCAAATGAAAGAGGCAAACAGAATCTAAGGCTGAAGGTTGAAGGTGTGCCTCACATACAACAGTAAACAAGCAACTAAAAAACTAATTCCAAAGCTGAAAGGTCAAACCCCGGAAAGCAAACCTGGAATCATTTGAGGCAATCTTTCAAACGGTGCCGACATTCACACACATCATACCATTAGTAACATCTGCGAATTGTGATACGCTCAAACCGATTACATCGGATCCAAATACAAGCTCTTAACAGTGATACTAAGTTAATCTCTGTGTAATGAAGCAAAGTGGGTGAGTGTCTTAGAAGCCGAGGAACGGGAGTAACAGCAACATGTAAAAAGGTTACAGTATTTGACGTGAAGATCCATGAGCAACTCCTGCTACTACTGGAGAATATATGATCAGGACCTTCTACGAGGTATATAACACTAGTTTCAGCCCTCCTGCTGCATTGACCCCACTGATAAGGCCAAAATCAACAAATAATGTATCCTACTAACAAGTAGGAAGTCAAATTGTGGTCTGGAAGTCAAATTTGATCATATTCCCTCCATACAACCAAAATATTTTGTCACCAAATTACAAAAACTATAAAAGAGCCCTATTGAGTGACATATTACTTAATTGTGAATACCATTGAAAGTGTAGTTTATTTAGAAACAGTTCTGGGACAATGGTACATTTTCAGCTCTGCATGTTCTGGGATGAGTTTTCCTGTTTAAAGAGCCGAGAATAATAAAGTGACATGATTTGTATTGTTCCAACACATAACATCACATTCGATCAGCAGAAACCTTTATCCAAAGTGACTTTGAATTTTACCCTACACACATCAGGAGCAATTCAGGGATCAGTATCTTGCTCAACGATCCTTCAACCTGCAGACAGGAGGGCTCGGTAACTGAACTACCAACCCTCCCCACCACCTGAGACACCACCACATATATATCCCAAATCTGTTTCATTAAGAATTATCTCTTTTTGGTTTAGGAATAGATAAAGATTTTTGATTACACTTTTTGATTTCATTTTGGGTCACAATTGATGCTCAATTCAGTGATCTACCGATCCGATGCACACTGGATCTGAATAATCCTACAACACAGGTCAGGTATCGGCAAGACGTGCAACACCGTGCAATTTGATAAACCATCTAGAAGAATGTAATTCATGGTATTGTTTGCTGTAAATATTCAAGATGGAAGGTCATCTTACTTAAATAATCCTGAAGCGTTCAGCAGTGGAAAATGGTCGAAAGCTCAGGGAATAGCTAAGTGTATCGAATTCCCTGCTGGAGGATGATCAACGTCACAGCACGCCTCCTCTATTCTGCCTCAGAGAGCCAGTAAGAAGGAGTCTGTTTCCATATTTGGCAACAGGTCAAGATGGACACATCGTGTGGTGAGGCATTTAAATATGATCCACAACTTGGAGGGAGGCTTTAACAGATTGTATTTCCCTCTCGATCACACCGCCGAAGTGGGGTACAAGAGGTGGGTTCATTCTGAATTTGATGCTTTGCTGAAGAGTTTCCAGTGCTTCCTTGAGCTCTCTATCTCCTCCAGGGAAGTCATGCCTCTGTCACACAAGAACATTTATCAAGAATAATTATATTGTTAAATTGCTCAGGCCTACAAATACTGCTGATGTATAAACATCTCTACTGGAAGTTTATTTGTGATGTGTATGTACAGCCTCGTGTTAGCTTTAAAACAGAAGAACAGTCAGTTCAACACAGTGAAGTACTGGTATCCAATTAGTGCTGCTACGAACGATTACTTTCATTATCAATTAATCTGAAGATTCTTGATTCATTGATTGTTTTGTCTCTCTCTTACTCTCTCTCTCTTCAGGTATGTTCAAGATTCTTTATTGTCATACAAGTCACACTCACATGCAATTGTACGAAATTAAGATGTGTGTGTCAATCACATTGTATCTCCCCTTGGAATAAAATGTCCCATATAAAAAAGTTTTTCTTGCTACATTGCTCTAAAATGTCAGAAAATAGTGAAGAAGTGAGTCAAAGTAAACATAAGTAATCAGTTTACCAACATGACAAAGAAAATCATCAAATCCTCACATTTGAGATGCTGCAACCAGTAACTTTGCAACTTTTGATTTTGAGACAGTTGTCTTTATTTAACATTTGTAAAAGCAAATATCAAGTTTGTGCATCTTTCTGTCTTGTTGTCACAGATGCGTATCCGGTCTCGGAAGTGGTTTACACGTGGACTCAAGGTGCTGCCAAGTCCGTGGTGGTGGCAGAGGAAGGCTCTCGGCTCAATCAGTATCATCTCATTGGTCAGACTGCAGGGACAGAGGACATCTACACCAGCCGAGGTACAGTGAAGCAAGAGTAAACTGCCACCTGACCTATCATTCACATGACCATCTACACCTTAGCTAGAATTCATGTGTCTTCATCCCTCCGTTATCTTAAATCACTCCCTTATTTCCTGCCTTATAATACCAGTCGTACAGTAGCTTCAGGCAGGAGGAGGGGGGGTTTAGCCCCCGCTTCAACCCTATTATTCAGCTCTGTGGTATTACAATGTGTGCCATCAAAAGATGTTGTGAGAAGAACATTCTTTTTCAAATCAAGCTGGATGACAATGAATGAATCACAAGGATTTGAGAATGCCTCCCACACATAGCCAGAAAAACAAAATCACTTATCCGTGGTCTGAGCCATTGGGTCTGTAGGGTTAATCCGTATGCAGGCCCATCAGTTGTGCTTTTACCGAGTGACGTCACAGCTCGGGGATTGGCTGCTGCAGCTGAGCCACGTGGAGGGGGCGAACGGCATCTGCTTAATTCTGTTATGTAAAGAAGTATGATAATACATTTCTGCTACTTGTTGTTGGTTAGTTTATCGTTTGGCGCGTTCCAATAGCTGTAATGTATACAGAGATAATTTCTTTATCCCGTATCTGCCGGGGAAAGACGCCTTTAACACTGGATAATGTAATGTACTAGAACTAAACATTTACCGTTAAGTATGCCACGGTGCTCTTTAAGCAGCAGGAGAAAATTCAACAGTGCTGGTGCCGGTAAAATACCCAGACTCAAAACAAACGCTCAACAAGTTCAGATTAGCATGCAGGTTGCTATATTTCTCTGTATGTAACTCTGTCCCCACCCCGCACTGCTCAGACACCACAGAGCCAGCATGGCCTTAATTAGCATTGCTAATCTGAGGCACAAACCCTCTTTAACAAGCCAAGAATAGCAAAGGGCTCACACTGGGCACAGGTGACCTTTGACCTGACAGGTTAAGCCAAAGAGGATGAAAATATAGGCACAGGAACTGAATACTTGACAGGCAAACCTTGTAATTGTATTAAATTAGACACATCAGCTCTTTCAGATCAAAATAGAAAGCGGCAAAGCTCAACAGATGGTTTTGATCTCTACTTACCAGTTAACCAACATTGCTGCATTGTTCTCCGCTATGAATGGGAGTTCCCCACAGACACTCCAAAAACCAAACAGTAAAATCCACCACAACCGCATTTTCACACCCTTTAGATCAGATCAGATCAGAGTGGGGTTGGCCCAGTCGTGCCACCACAGAGCAGGGCTGCTGGCTAGTAGTCCTTGGAGTGAAGGCAACACAGGTGCCCTGTTCATTAAGAACATGATGCTGGTTGCCGCATTGCACAGACCATCCAAACTTTCCTCCAGTCCATCTCAACTGCCCTCTGCCTCAGTCATCTGTGCACCTGCTTGTAATCACTGCTGATCCAGGTCTGTTTTAGTGTTCAAGCTCAGGCAGGCAAAGATGTATGTCCCAATCAAGAGTGGCCCTGCCTGATAGAATGGGATGGACTGTCTGTTACACTTACTCAAACAAACACACACACACACTCACTCACTCACACACACTCACACTCACGCTTACACTCACACATAAAAAGAGAGAGGGAGTGAGACAGAGGGAGAGCGAGAGAGATATACAGGATGCAGATTGTGACAAGGGATTAGTGAGAGAAAAATCCGATTTTGCCAGGAGAAAGCATCAGTCATCTGTGGATTCGTCTATAGTTTATCAGACTCCATGGTTCGACAGGATTTTTGAGGGGGAAAAAAACTTCAAATGCAATCTTCAGATGATTAACAGAAAATTTGGATTCCCCCACCAACCTGTTTTTCAATCTTATTTTTTTTCATATTTTGAGGAGTAGTCTAGCCTGGAGGGTTGTCATGTAAAGTTTACTCGTACAACCCTTAATCACAGCCTCCAAGGACTACATGACATCCGCTGGCTGAAGGAAATTAAAACAACACCAACTCCAATGACAGCAAGCACAAATAATCATAATGAAATGTTTAAAAAGAAAATCCCCTCCAAAACAGGTCAGAGATAAAAGAAACGATCATAAAAGAACACAAACACTAAATAGGTAGTCAGTGTCACCATCGTGGTCATCATACAGTAGAGAAGACAGTCAATTTAGGGAAAGCACACAGGTAGATTTAGAGTGACCTTATAGGTGAAAAAAGAATCTTGTTGAGCTCTCCACATAATCAGATAGAGACTGGGTTATTTTTAGTGTCTATAGAGTTCACTACCTGAAATCATTAATGTTTACAAACCCTAGCACGAGGAGATCTTGGAGACTATATATTTAACTGTATTCTAAGTCTACATACAGTATACATTAGTCCTTAGTTGACTACAAACTAAATGATGTAATTTTGTACTAACAAAAAACTAAACCTGGTCAAATTTCAAGATATGGATGCAAATGGTGAATTTTTAAGTAGTAGTTGTAGATTGTATCAGCTCAATTTATGATTCTGGTTGATTTTCACTCAAAAGATGAAGCTAGAGATATTCTATGATTTTGTTATTGTCAATAAATTCCATGAAAAGACCAATATTAAAGTGTGGTCCATCTCATAATACTTTCCAATTCTCCTTAACGGTCTGTGTACATTTCCTAAAACAGCAGATCACTGTAGTTTTTAGCCACAACTGCACCCCCACTTTGTGGCTCCAACCACTTCATCAAATTTGCGGATGACATGACTGTGGTGGGTCTCATCCACAACAACGATGAGACGCAATACAGGGAGGAGGTGGACCAGCTGGCCATGTGGTGTAGATATAACAATCTCCTTCTCAACGTGCAGAAGACTAAAGAGA
>JAVQJD010095162.1:0-14106 GCA_036023655.1 Nannoperca australis | reverse complement strand
CTGGTCTGTCAGAGCTCCGCTGCAACGAGCGCTAACCTTTGCTAACATGACAGCTAGCTAACGTCAGGTTACATCATGGTTGTGCATGAGAGTTTGGAGTTCAGGTAAACTCATGAAAGCCATTATCATCATCACTACTTATGTGAGAAAATACGGTATAAAAAAAACGAAAAACTGACATAAAAAAAAAGCGATATTGTAAAAAAAAAGCGTAAAAAATAAATGTCACTGAAGAAAAAGTGACTTGAAGAAAAACACATTGTCATTGAAAAACACATCAGAATGTTACAAATATCAATTTCAGGTTTGTTTTCAAAGCCAGATTTTTTTTTGTTGCCAAATGTAACCGTCACTGATCTTGCTCCATACAAACTTCCATAATGACAAGTCCTCCAACATAAATGACAGAACAGGTCGCTAATGACTCCCAAAACAACATATATAGGTGTACCGGACTTCATCATCATGGTTGCAATTCATTTTGCACCACACTACTTGGTTAGGTTTAGGAAAAGATCATGGTTTGGGTTTAAGTAAGTACTTACGTGCATCAATGAAAGTAAGTCAGAGTTGACTTTTGGTTTCACGCGACACAGCAGTCTCCTGGGTGAAAGAGCTGTGTGTGTTTTGCTGCTCTGTAGACTACCTCACCAGACGTCCACCTTTGCTCCTGTTATGATTTCTACAGCCACTAGAGGTCGCAGTTAATACGAACGTAAATATGGGTCGTAATAAGCTGCCGCACTGACCACCTCTTTGACCATATTTTTGGGTAGGACTGTCTCTATAATGCTGACATTGTAACAACTTTGTTGTGTGACTCAGATCACATCATAGTAATTTAAAAACATACAAATAGTTAGACGTTAAGCATTTTTCAAGTTGTCTCCCCCACAATTACCAAGAATCCTGTGTGAAAAAACGTGAAATCTGACATACAAATCATATGATCAGCTTATAAAATATGATAGAGTGAACTGTCCAAAATAATTTAACATCTGCTCCATCTTGACCAGCTATGCGTACATGTTTATGCATCAGTAATAACACAACAGTAACGTAATATTCTAATTTAGCACAAAAAGGTACGATTATGGGTAATGTTACTTTTGACTTTTTACATTTTTCTGACAATACTTCTGTACTTTTACTGAAGAATGTTTTTGATTGCAGTACATTTACTTCTAATGGAGCATTTTTCATGACTGTATTGCTGACTGTATTATACAGTCAGCAATACATGGAGCCATGGAAAATGCTCACCACTGATATTGTCATCCAAAACACATTATTACCTTATATACTATATATTGTAGCTGGTCAAGCTGAATCAGAGTTTATCTGCTACCACTGAACATGATGTGATATGATTCTACAGATGACAAAACATTTTTTTATATAGCAATAATAGAAGCTACACATATTAAAAGTTATGACATTTGAGTGACAACATCAAAAAAGTAAACATCAAAAGTAAAATAAAATGAAGAATTACATAACCTAAACTCGTGAATGGGTAGTATTTAATTCTGTCATCCTCTCTTGCTAATTGTTTAGTTTAGCTGAACTCCGAAATGTGTGTGTGTGTGTGTGTGTGTGTGTGTGTGTGTGAACTGGGTGTGTACAGTTTGCCTACAAGCCTGTGAGGAGTGCCAGAGGGGACAGCATAAACTGGATCTCCCACAAAACACACATAAACAGTCATCTAGGTTGTCTCTCCTCTGGTCTCCTGTTGAAACTGCACTTAAGTTTAGAGAGCTAAATAAAAAGGAGTGTTGGGATAAAAGACAGAGGGAAAGAAATAGAGTGGATAAAAGAAAAGAAGGTTAGAGGGGACAGAGGGTAGGCTAGGCTACTGCTGCCTGTCATACTGTGTCATAGTCACTGGCGCTGTGTGTGTGTGTGTGTGTGTGAGACAGAGAGATTGTCCAACATAAATTGTTACTTGCAGCGGTGTTCCATTCCGTACAAATCCGTGTGTGTGTGTGTGTGAGTGGTTTGGGCTGAGGGCACCAGACGGGCAGGAGGGTAATTTGGTTTGGCACTAATGCAGGGCCGAGGATCTCTGCTCTGGGTGAGAAAAATTTTGCTCGCACATACACACGCACACACAGCTGTTCCAATGTTATCTAAATGGAAGCGGGCGCTTCACAGAAACACTGCTACTTCCTGTCGTACATCACAGCCTCTCAGAGTCCCACGTGGCAACATGAGCGTGTGTGTGTGTGTGTGTGTGTGTGTGTGTGTCTTTTAAAGCCCTTAATGTATGTATCCACATACTGTATGGCTGTTTTAACATGTAACCATTTCATGTACTCCAAACGTACACCTACAAGACTGTGTGTACTTGTGTGAGTGTGTGTAAGCACTTGTGTGTTTTTGAGTATGCATGCACACAAATGATGTGTGTGTGTGTGTGTGTGTGTGTGTGTGTGTGTGCATGTAGTTTTATATATAAAAGGCTTTTTTTGTATATGTGATAAATACTTGTAGTTGTGTATTACCATGTGCGCATGTAGTTGTGTGTGTGTGTGTGTGTGTTTCCCAACACTTTAATTTGGGCAGTCAACTGTGCGACTGCCTCACAACTGTCACAGCAACTCTTCATCCTCCTTTTCCTCCACCTCTTCCTCCCTTCCGCTCACACCACCAGCAGGGCGATTATAGCCTCGCCACCGTCAACCCTGTTTACACCTTACGCTGCCACCAATTACCAGGCTTTGACACCCGAGTTGTCACCCCTTCAGGGGTGGGGGCGGATGGTGGGTGTGTTGGGGGCCAGAGTCACACCCATGGCCACACTGTCACAGCCTTACCTGTGAATAGATACACAGAGGGGCAGGGCTGAGTGTGGAAAACACACTTGGATGACAATATTAAGCGCAATTATTTAACATGAAAGCAAATACTTAGATTATAACAATATTTCACTTACTGTGTAATTCATATTTTCTCATCTATTGCAGTACATACAGTAGGGCCAGAAATCACTGGGTACATCATGATGCAATATTGTTAACATTTGAGAAAATCAAATGCAATACACAACATTATCTATTAAAGAATGCCAAAATATAACCATAATCAGGCAAAAGTCTTCTTATGAAAGCAGGAATCCAACTGGAGCTGCGTGTAAATTTTGTGTTTTGTAGAAAGCTAACAGGGAATCTTTTTTGAGCATTTTAGTACATGTACTCATCACAATGAACACGTGCCATCATTTCCATGTCTAACGGTTATGAACTGACAAATGGCTGAACTGCTAGAAAGCTAAATATTTCAGAGTTCAACGTATGCCATCACTATTGTCACGCTACTAATTATATGTTATACGGACTATCGTCTTCATGTGAAGTGATGCTGATTATTTGTCCCACCTTCAGTAGGCAGCACAACCTGGTGAACTACAGTAAATTCTCAAATAAAAGGCCAAATGCAAAACATTTAGGGGGGGAATAATCTGTATTATAATGGCTGACGTGGTAAATTCAGCATAATGTATTCCACCACACTAATTCCGTCACTTTAACAGAATTTTATTTCATTCATTCATTTCATTTCATTTCCATTTAATTTTTTTTGTTTTGACAAATGTGGTGCTTAATGATTAACTGAGAACAAACGTGAACGAGCCAAGGCCAATTTTAATCTGTTGACCCTGGCCAGATGTTAAAAAGGCACCCTAAACAAAAATAAACTACATATCTGCACAAAACATTAAACTACGGCACTCATGCACCAATAAATAATGCCACAGTACAACACATGCTAGTTAACTACCATCAATAATAAATAAGGAGGAAACAAATGTGCAAGCACTTATCTACTTTGTGGCTTTTTTTCTTTGTTGTGTTTTTTGTTCATATTCAGCTACTGTCACTGAAATGCAGGACTTGGAGATGATGTTTCAGATTAAAAACCATCCAGAAAAGGGAGGCGTTGGGGCAATGTGACGGAATAAACCATGCGACAGGAGAAATGTGTCCACCGGTAGAGATTTGGCAATACAGTTCCCACCGCGGGAGCTATCCCAAAGTGTCCCAGGCAGGCTATGTAGAAAAGGCAACGTGACGTGAGAGCGACAGTTGGTGACGGTAATGCACCTCTAAGCTGGTTTGCCAAGAAAACATGGAAGAGGAGAGCAAAATTGTAGAAGCAGAGCATGAAGTACAGTATGGTTATTTTAACCCTCCTGTTATCCTCAAATGGTTCAATTGAACCCCAGCAAAACCTCCAGTAAATGATTGAAATTAAAAGGTACTTTTTGTCACTTTGTTAACTACCTAAATACCCCTTGCTATCTTCAGAAACACCCCATTCTATGTCTTCTTTGTCTTTTACGCCACTTTGGAAAAGTTTACAAATCAGCAATCTTACCGATTGACCTAAATGTTGATGCTTTGTGTTGTAAGTGTACAGTTCCATTGTCCACCTATATATTACATGCATAGCTGGACTGTGCATGACATGCTGTCCATATTGTGATACCGTATGTATTGTCTGAAGGAACAGCCCCCATGAAATGCAACTGGCCATTCATCCACAATCAAGCCTTTCTGGATTGTAAAGAAAGGTTAATCACTGGACTCCAGGTATGGTTATGGTAGGTTAGGGCCCCAAAGCAGAGGGATGTTTTTTGAACATTATAAAATTGCATGTGATACTGACGTAAATATCAGCCAAATCCACAGAAACAAATGTTTGTAAAATATTCATATTTCCTGTGTTCTACAAACAGCCTGGAATCAAACTAACCCCAAGCAACACTCATGTGTACAAAATGTCTACTGGACATTGAAAACATATCATTATGTACATTTTATGTTTGCTCAGTAGTCCCCCCACCAAAAAAAAAACTATTCAAGACTTTAAACATGCAACTGACCATAAGGATTATAGGAGGGTTAAAGCATTTCTTAATTAAATTGACAGAACCATTACTGCATTGTGATATAAAATCACATATACTGTGATAGAAGATTTTGGCCACAACAATGTTGAAAACAGAATTTTAAACTGAAAACAATCCTTGTACACACAAACGTGTGTGACCGTCCACATACACTGGGCATGAGCATCTGTGAGACGAAGAGATTTCTGTGCTTGGACCGGCAACCAGGTAGAACTGTTACTGAAAGAAAGTTAAAGATAACGCTGGAGTAGTATGGACGCTAGGTGGAAACATAGCAAAGGTTATGTGTTTTAAAGCAAACATGCAGTGTGGATGTAGCCTCAGACAGTATAGTTTCACACCAAATGTGCAAAAACAGCAAGGGTTGCAATTAATCTATAAAAACAGTAAAAACGGGTAACAGGTAAGCATGAAGGACACAGCAGAAAACTTTCTCTTACAGTAAATAAGCCTGTTTTAAAAATATAAGCCTGATTTTCTTTAGAGTTAAGGTACATCGTGTGTGTGTGTGTGTATGAGAGGTGCAGCACAGAGAGGTGAGTGTGGTCCACTGTGTGAAAGGGGTGGGACAGAGGGCTTGGCCTGGAGCTCAGCTATGATTAATGGACACACACATGGACACACAAACACACAACATCATTCCTCCTCTCTGTCCCGTACTTGGGTCATGTCTTTTTAACCCCTGTAATACAATGACACACACTCACACACACCTGGGCCAGCTTGCATGGAACAACCAAGCTGGGTTCTTTTTTTACACAGGGGAGCGGAGCAGTAACCTCGCGGCCACAGTGATGTCGCATTCGAACATTAGCCAAAACAGGACAATGGTGTGAGAGAGAGAGAGAGAGAGAGACAGAGAGAGAGAGACAGAGAGAAAGAAAGAAAGAGTGTGTGCGTTAATGAGCTGACCCGTTTGGTCCACCTGCTCTCCCCACCTGGCCGGGATGAGATGGAGCCGGGTGCCGTAAATATCTGGAGAGGGCTCCGCTGGGCTTTGCTTCACCTCCCTCATCCCTCTCTCCTTCCGCACTCCATTTCTGCCCTTCTCGTCTCACTTCACCTCCCTCACTCCCATCGTCTCACCTTGCGCTTATCTCCGTCACGTCGACCCTGCTGCTTCTCTTCTATCTCTCCGTCTGACCTCTTTCTCATCTCATCCCCTCCTCTCGCCGATGTGTTCTCCTTCGGCTCTCTCATCTCTTCTTCTCACCTCTCACAGTCCCTTTCCTTTGTCTGTCCTCTTTATCACCTTCGTTTTCCTCTCATTTGGATTCTTCTTCCTTATTGCCTTACATAATATTTTTCTTCTTTGCTTCTTTTTCTACCATGACCTCCAGTGGAGAGTTTTGCAAGTGAGCTACAAACTTGTATCATTTAAAGGTCTATCTTTCTCTTTTCTAAATGAAGTACAGTGCATAGGAAACACATGCAGTGATTAACAAGCTCTCTGGACTTCCTGAACTAACTATGAGAAAATGTGTTTATTACAAAATAATACCTGTTTCAACAAAAAAAAGAGGTTGTCAACGTAAAAGCTTCCTAGAGAGAACCAGGACAAAACATTAGGCTGTTTAAGTTAATGCACGCACTATCAACACATAAGCAAACACACTCACTGCACCTTCGACACAATGCATCTGCAGCTGAATAATTTAACAGTAACAGATCCTCTCATCTGAAGGGAACAAACTGCCAACAGTGTGATCCTGGCTAACATGGCACTGCTACCGCATACTGTGTACAGTTATCGTGAAGGTAACACATAATTCAATTCAGTTCAGTTCAAAGGGGCGTTTACATTGCCAACAAGTGTGACATAAAAAATATGTACATAAACAGAAGCATAGGAATTTAGCTGTTCAAACAAATAAAATATATGTAAATAAGTTCAAATAAAACTGAAAAGAAATATGTAGAAACACACATGTGTTCCTTTCCTCCACATTTAATAAGAGTAGTTACCACTTATTAATTCAATTAAATTGGCTTTATTGGCATGACATTTGACATGTGTTGCCAAAGCACAACTAAGATTATGAAAGAAAAAAGTTAAGAAATGAAATAGTAAATGGATTTATATAGGGCTTTTCAACCTTAACGCTTCCCAAAGCGCTATACCCATTCACACACACACGGCGACGGAGCTGCCATGCGAGGTGTCCGGAAAAAACGTAGGGTTCAGTGTCTTTGACATGTGGACAGGAGGAGCCGGGGATCGAACCTCCAACCCGGGGGATTAATGCGTCCGTTATTCCCGTGGTTGGCTTCTCCTGTCCACACACTAAAGTGTCCTTGGGCAAGACTCTACCTCCTGAGCCACAGCTGAATAACAATATTATCAGAAGAAATCTACTTTTTGGTATGAAGACATGAACCATATATCAGCTTTGCCAATAGATAAGTAAAGCCGGGTTGCTCCTGAAGGATGGACCCAAAGGAACAGAAATAGAGCTAAATGTATGTCGTGTCACTAAATCAGTTTCAGTTATTTCTTCAACAAGTATTAAAAGTCCTTATGAAGATGTTCTCATGAATAGCAGCTCTATAGTAGTTGATTCCACTTCCACATTGTGCAGCACAAAAGCCTTACAGATGCAAAATTGTATGGCGAAGGACATCGGACAAAGCACAGAAGTGAGTTGCATCAGATAACATCTTACTGCAATCGCCGGTGTTGCTTCCTGAGTTCTGTCTGCTCAGAGAAAATCAGACGAGAGGCCTGCTTAACACACGTTCTGTGATGAAAAACTTTCTCTGTAATTATGGACATCTGCTCATCCTTTAATCAGCACTCCACGATATCGCATTGACTGTAGGTAGAAAACGAAACAATTTGTGTGATGGGAAAGTCAGGCTTGTCAGGTAAAGCATATCAGGCTGCAATTTTAAGCTAAAGCTGTCATTTTAAGAACATCTTAGACGTGACATTTTATTACTGTATTAATCATTAGACATATAATAACACTTTAAAACGATTGAGGAATGTCAGCCTTTCAAAGTTATTCAAAATATGACAAAAAATATAAACTTTTTCTTTCAGCTCCAGCTGATTAAACTCTTATATGAAGTGGTAATCTTTGAGATCTTTGTTGGTTGATGGAAACGTACCCTTTGCTAAGCCCCCGCACACATCCAGTGTGCAATGATATCAGTGGCAGATTTATCTTTCAAAATTTGGGCAATTTCTTTAAATAATGCCACAATGACAACTGCATTAAAGGTAACTCCGGCTTACTTGTTTTAAAATGAGTCGTGGTCTTAATTATGTGATTTCTTGGCTAAATACATTTGCTTTGCTTCATGCTTTCATGAAATAAAACAGGTAATTAACTAGTTGTTTGTTTGCAGCGTACGTTGGCACTGTTTGTGTTTTCGTTTAGGGAAAATTTAAAAAAGACCCTAAAACTCTTGTAGATTTTAGAAGCTTCTGTCTTATTACAGCCTTCTGCACAACGCTTCAACATGAGAAGAAATCCATGTGCCTTGTTAAGTTTGCCAAGCTATCAGAATCAGAATCAGAATCAGAAATACTTTATTAATCCCAGAAGGGAAATTGCTTTTTGATAAATAAAGGTATTGAAAAAAGAATAATAAACAGCCCTCCCCTTGAGAGGGGGGAGGGTTAGGGTTAAATTGATTGTGCGTAGTAGTAAAAAAGGGATTTATTTCCGTGGAAAATAAGGATCATAACATTCACAGTGAGATACACAGTTTGACGGTTTCCTTTTTTGCTTTTGGTCTGCCAGCGTTGATGTGATGAGTAAGACCATAAATACAGGCTTGGGCCGAGCGTCAGGAAAGCTGTAGCTAATTTGGCCAAGCCACATTGTGACCAAATTAAAAAAGAAGTCGTACTGGGAAGAAATAGCAAATCCCAGACTAATACTTAGGAAGGTCAAACTGAGTACATACTCGACCAAATCCACATTTGGTCTGGATACACTGCAAATAGACACAAGCAGTTAAATGGTGTCTCACGTTGAAAGCATGTCCTGTGGTACGTGACTCAGATGTATGCAAAAATAAGCATGTATACAGTGAATAACATTTACACTTTTATCAGGTGATTCATTACAGATGATTGAGCATTGGCTAGATGCTGTTATTTTGCGAGTGAGAGAGCAATAGAGATACAGAGAGAGAGAGAGAGATACACAGAGAGAGAGAGAGAGAGAGAGAGTCCTGATTTGCTAATGAATTTAGTTTTGACTCAGTAACAACTGACACAGTTTGGAGACTGTGTGGGAGACCTGGGTGTGTGTGTGTGTGTGTGTCTACAGTAGGTAAGTGTGTGTCACATACAGCACTTCCGATGGCTGTACAGAGTATAAGTACACACTTTCATTCGCGCTTTGCGAATAAACAGCAGTGTGTGCGCACACTGCCGCTCGACTCCATCCTTCCACCTCCACTCCTCTGTGTGTGTGTGTGTGTGTGTGTATTGTACAGTACAGCGAGTGCCTGCCGGTGTGCGCTCGGTGTGCCTTTATGCAAGGCAGGTGAAAGAGGTAAATTGGGCCGTTCCATCATGCGATGCAGGGAGGCCTGGCTGACATGCTGATCAGGTGTGCATGCATAATGGCCACCAAAAATAAGCTCTGTTTTGAATAATGCCAACCTATCCCCCCCCAAAAAAAGAGAAAGAGTAGAAGAAGTAGAAATGCGGCGGTCGGCTCTCGGTCCGGCTGGGATCTCATCCATCTTAACAATGAATGGAAATCAGAGACAGACTGCCACCGACTAGGCCTCCGCAGAGCCCACTTACATCTCTTTCTCCCACTCTCTCTCTCTCGTTCTCTGTCTCTCTATCACCCCTTTATTCTTTGACCCCTTCTTCTCTCCCTTTCCCTCCACTGTTTTGCTTTTTTCCTCCCTTTTACTTCACTGCTGTGAGTTTTTCCTCACTTGACTATATATATATATTTTTTCTCATTTTTTTCTCCTACTTAACTCCCCCTTGTCTTTCTGTCTCTCTCCTACAATGGTGTAGTGGTAACAATTTGTGTAGATAGACTATACTATGTGGTCAAAAGTATGTGGACTCCTACATGGCCAGAAAAAAATGCACCATGTGAACACAGTACAAAATAAAACAATATAGGTGTTAAAACTAGGTTTTGACACAGGGCCCCTCCACAAGATGTGCCTTCAAAGCTTGATTACCAACCGGGCAACTACTCAGGGGCCCCAGAACTCCTGGGCTCCCAAAAGCTCTGAGCTTATTGTGTATCAACATGGTTTCTGCTCATTTAAATGAAAATGTATGAATGGATACAGCACTACAATTTTACCTAACATAAGGGCTTTTGCTTCATTACCTGACCCTGAGGCCCTGAATTGACAAGAATCCCTGTGTCAAAGGGCAGTTTCAAGACCTTCATCATCGTAGTTTTGTACTAATGTACTGTATGCAATTTCCACCCAGCAACAATGGGGCCTGTGTAGGAGGATCGTTGATCGATATAAATAGTTGATAATTCATTTTGTGCACTGTAGTGAATACATGACCTCTGGCGGGTCATCTTCATCGTCATCATCATCATATATCTTTACTTTTAAACACACTTCTTACAATCCACTGCATATATTCTCTCTATTCTGCTTTCTTCTGTAACCTTAACGTGCTGTTTTTCTTAATTTCCTTGCTGCCTCCTCCTCGCTCGCCCGCCCCTCTCTCTTTCTCCTGGGTGAAGGAACGAACTGGCAGTATAAGTGTTATTCATGGCTTGGACAGAGGGTGAGTTTTATTGCAGGTAGATAAAAAGATATCGTCCTTCTGCTGCTGTCTACATGCACTATGTACACTGTCGTTAATATGTGATGTGCTTCTCTGCAGCAAATAGATATTACTATTAAGATCCTCCAACAGTTTAGCGTGGAGAAAAAGAGTAAAATATAAGTAGCGTACTTTAGGTAGTACAGTTCGATTGGCCTGTATGCAGCCAGTGTGTGTGTGTGTGTGTGTAGACCACACGTACACCTGTATAATAATGATGCAGTTTGTGAAATTTGATGTTTATTGTATTGAATAACTATACTTCTTTTATAAAGTTTAAATGTAGCTCTATATGGCTTTTCCACCCTCACAAGGTGAAAATAGTCAAAACCTTTTGACTGAATCATTGGTACTTTTAGCGTTCATTCAAGCTTTAGTACTCACCCAACTTTTGATGGTCTACCTAAATTAAAATAAACAATTTTTACACTTTTGACTCTCTGGAGTCAATCATATTGCTGCTGTTAAACTTAAACTAAATATGTTCTCTAGCTTGCTGTCAGATGTCATTTCAGTGCAGAATCGATGCAACCCTCCTCCACCTGGTTCATCCATTCAGTTTTGAGGTCAAGCTCATCAGTCCACTCCTCATAACATCCAGATCATCAGTCATCCTTCCACACCACCACCACCACCATCAGTGTTTAGACTCCATCAGGGGGGTAATCAAGACTACTCACAGCTTCTCAACCCCCCTTAAAATATAATGACGTCACGATGGGGTCTAATCCCCAAAGACTCTTAACATTTGGCATCTTTATTATGCACTCATGACTTAAATGAAGTCTAACCGGCCACCTGACACTTTTCACCTGCCCGAGGACTACACATAGAAATTAGCTAGTTGCTAAATCTGGTATAAAGCTGAGATTCATGTATTTTGTACATGGCTCCTGATATAAAACTATGTAATAAACAAAAATGCTACACATACTGTAGCGCCTTTAAAAGTCTTTAATATCGCCTCATATGAGCAGTTCCATAAAAAAAAAAAAATATTCAGAAGTTTCTGGGTGGCTCAAAAGGGCAGGAGATCGAGGGTCTGAAATTTGGATCAGATCCAAAATGGACCACTGATAAACCAAACCAAAACCGCAGGTCCATAAATAAATAAAAAAGAAAAGAGAGGGACAATTTGAAAGGGACTTGAGGAGAATCAGACCAGATCCATATAAACCTGAGGATTATTAGACTTTATTAAAAATGCAGTCGACCCAAAGAGGCCCAATTAGAGAGAAAAAGTAAATTTGATCTACCACCAATGAAGGAGCAGCCACTGTGGAAGACAGTGGCAGTATCTGTCACTTCTCCACAGTTCTCTGTCTACTTAAAAGAACACATTTATACCCTGTGATGATTCTGACGCAGCATGCAATGAGAGCCGATAATGAGTCCACTGGGATACATCCGGGTGTTATTGATACACAGACCAGAGACCTGTAGCAGGAATGGGACCCTCCCCAGCCCAATCTGACTGAAACTAATTTGCCAAAGGCAGGTCCCGGTCTGTGGAGGTATTTTTGTGTCTTTTTTAAGCAGTCAAAAAAATGGTTTGAGAGAGAAACTTTTCACACTTTTGCTTGCAAACCCTAAAGTTTTGCTTGCAAATGTAAAAGTTTTGCTTGCGAATCTAAAAGTTTTGCTTACGGTTCCGCTTTATTCCGTGGGCGGGACCTACGCTGAAAGATGAATGACACATTTCTATTGGCCATTTTGATCGGAGTGACCGCTTGGCAACATCTGCAGTCAGTTAAGGAGAGAAGCTGTTTCGAAGGCCGCCGGAGGAGACCGGAGAAAGTCGATACAAATGTAAGTTTCTTTACACATAACTTCTGTCTATGTTAGCTGTTTTTACATTACTTTTTTACATTTATGAATCTGCAGACTTGAAAGAATGTCACAAAAAAATTACTTTCTGTTAAAGTGAAACCTAGGCCCTAATTTTACTAATTCTGGACTCAAAATGATCAATACTTACCAAAAGTTTTTGAATTGGTCCATGGGATCACTTCCGCCAGCATCCGTGAACAGGCTGCAATGGGTGCAAAGTAGTCCTTGCGGGCAATTGCGTCCTTGAAAGTCCGTCCACTAAAAGTGATTGTTACTAGAAGTGTCCGACAACATTATGGAAAGGATCCCTGCAGAGACAGACCTTTCGTCGAGTAAGATCCTTTCGTCTTCCTGCAACAACTCAACCTCATGCCAGAGTGAGACTTTTCATTAAGCGAGACCCTGTTACTGGTTAAACAAACAGGATCTTACTCTTAACAGAGTTCACCTTCATGAAAGCATAGTGAGGAAAAGGTAACAAAAGCACACAGTCTGAACTTCGGAGGACGACCTGAACAAGAATAGTGCTGATGCAGTAGCAAAGCAGACTGTGTTGTTCTGTTATTTTAAACTACAAGGATGTGTGCTATTGAAGGTATGGTTTTATTAATTTAGAACAATGCGCTCGTTATCCTAACTGGTTTAACGGTGACCCAATATGGACAGTTAAGTCTTTGCTCATTGCTATTGGAAAAAAGGGAGAGAAAGTTCGAGGAAGAGGAGTGAATGACAGAGCTATCATGAGAAGCTATGGGGGGCTGGAAGTCAAAGAATGAAAAGAGGTTATCAAGGGCAATGGTGACGGGGATACAGGAGAAAAAAAGAAAAGCTAAGGCACGAGGCGAAGAAAAGGAAGGAGACAACGAGGACAGTGGCGTTGAAGCAAGCAAAAGTAGAAGAAAGCCGGTGAAATAAAGGAAGAACCAGGCGAGTGGCAAGGACAATGGTTGCGAGGGGAGGAGGAGGAGGGATGGGAGATGGAGTGGTAAAGGATGGAGTGTGGATAGAAAGCGGAGGGGAGGACAGGAGGGAGGAGGAGAAAGGAGGTGGCGGCGGCGGCGGTGGCAGGGCGTGTTTCTATGTGTAAGCGTTTCCTTCAGCTGGCGTGATTGAGCACCTCTGCCCTGAACTCTGGGTAATGAGCGGAGAGAAAAGGGAAAACTTCTGCCCTGGAAACTTCCCAAATTATTTAGAGGCTTATGGTGGTGGAAAAAAATTACAATATGCACAATCCACCTTCTCGATACCGGATGAAAAATAATGAAATTCTTTGTGACAGCCCTTCCAACCTCTAGCTGTATAATGATTTTTTTTCACCACCACCCCCTCCACTCCACCCGCCACCTCCACCCCTTCCATCCTCCATCCTGCCTGGATCTCTCTCGCTCTCTCTCTCTCTCTCTGAGCCTGTAGTATCCGGGTACATCTGTTTTGCATGAGATGCATAAAATGACAGGACTTAGACAGCCACTGCATCTAGTGACAAAGATTACTGTCAGCCACCTTCGCCAGTTAATACATCATTGCCACTGGTCCGTTCCCTGCCTCTGTCTCCTAGCGACAGCCTATCCCTAGGCGAGGCCCG
>JAVQJD010095155.1:0-12851 GCA_036023655.1 Nannoperca australis | reverse complement strand
TGAAGAAAATATCAGAATAGACTGTATTTAGCTAGAGCAGCGAAGTTTGCTACCAGTAACACAGAAACGCCAATAACCGGAAATGACACAATACGTTCACCTCAGCACGTCAGCACGTCAGCCGTCAGCCTAAGGAGTGAATAATACCTCAGCTGACCTTTAACTCCAAACGGCAACGGCATCCTCAGGCTCATTAGTCTTTCCCTCAGAGTTTCAGAGAGAAAAGAGTTGTAAAGTTCAGGCTTCCTGACAGTGGGGAAGACCACATTAGCTATCATGAACTCACTGAGGTAGCACTTTGTTTCACGATGCTTAAATATGATATTTGCTGCTTATTATAATTATTAAACTTGGTGGTAGTGCCAGTATTAGTACGTAGCTCAGTCTCAATCATTACAATGAGGACACTGGATCCATTTCATAATCCAGATTTTTGGTTTGTCATTTAAAATGTTAAAAAAGCTAATAATGTCACAACTGCTGCTTCAGTTGGACTTGTTTGTGTTGCTCATGTTGCCCCACTTCCTGACCTTTCAGCCACTCCTCACTCCCCCCTGATTTAAAAGAAACTTTCTGTCCGGTCACTCACATCCTTTCCTGCCTTACCCTGTCACCTGATCTTCACCTGCCAGCACATTTTCTCTCCCTTTGAACGCCCTTTTTCCCCATCATTTTCCTGATCAGTTGGTCTCTGCCTCAAAATCTTTAAGATAAATCTTTGGATTTCAGATATATCCACAGCTAACAGGTTAACAATTGCATGCAGTTAGCTTTTGTTTTTAACTGTATAACACAACAATCACTAGTTTTTATAGAAGATAGAAGAATCTCTTACACTACACCAGGACTGGGTTGCACCTGCGTTTTGAAAATGCATTGCTAAGTTTGTGTGAAAAGTCCTTCCTACTAGCTAGTTTCAAACCGGTGATTTCTAAAAGTAGACTTCACCAACATTCTAGTTTTAAAAATCCTACCAAAATATTGAACTTCATTCATGAACTTGTGTTTCAGAGCTGAGTGGAAATGTTTGGAAAATATATCACTATGATAACCCAACAGACTCCTCCTCTTATGTGGAACCAACAGTTATTAGCATAATGCTTTGAAATGTTTGAGGTATATTGTGTTAAGTTTGTAAAATTTAATTTTAAATATTCCCAATCATTATGAAACAGCATTTTGAGCAAGTGTCAGGTAAATATTTCATATTACCTTAGATATTACATATTACTTAATACTCTCTCTTCTCTACTGGCAACTGGGCAGCTATTAGCCAACGTAAGCTTTGTCAGTTAGCTAGCTCAGCTAGCCCTGCCAGCTGTAAACAGTGTTTACAGCTGGCAGGTATTGGGTGTAAATTACAACTAGCTGGTCTGTTGATCAGCTGCTGTTCTGTGTCTCCTCCAAGTCTCCCTGATCTCTCAGTAGATTTAACAGTTTGGAATTTGATTGGCAAACTTTAAGAAAGCATTTGTAATATGTGGGCAGAAACCTTGAGATGTGTAAACAGATGTATCCTGTCAGAGTGAAACGTGTCTCTTCCCACTCTGCTGTGTTGGGACGAATCTCTGACGGATTATAGAGCAGCGGGAATCCAGGTCAGCAGGCCAACCAGATAACAGGACATCAGAGCATCGACGGGCCTTTTATCTCATTGATGAAGCGTTTACTGACTGAGTTAAACTCAGCTGAACGGGTCAATAGATGAGATCAGGAGGTCAGTGGGTTTTTGCGGGCGGTTTTCTACACTGTTATGAATTTTATAGAAGCCTTTTGTCTGTGGAAAGTGGAAAATACCTGGCTGTGTATGGCTTTTAGATGAGCTTTCATGGTCTCATTCAGAGTGAAAGTGGAAGGTCAAACACTCAAGCTTTCTATGTGTATTACACAGATAAAGGGAAGTGTACAGGTTCTGTTTGTCCTTTCTTTCCCTATAATGTGGATGTCCACAGTCATTTATGTCTGAAGAGAGATTTATGTCATCTGTTGAAATGCCACACTGGACAGTTTAAAACTAAATACACAGAAAGCAGAGAAGAAAGACTCTATACAATTCATCATTTGAACATTTATTTTAACAGAAATCTGGAATAAGCAAGATTTGTATTTAAAGAAAGATACACCAGCCACCAGATAAAGGGTACCATCGTGGATGGAATGACAGCTCATAAAGGACTAAACAGTGCAACAGACTAGAGTATTGTAGATGCCAAGAGCATTACTAAGTAAAATACCAATAATTACCAGATTTGGTGTGACAGTACTGGAGGAAATACTAGATGTGCCTACCAAATGTGGAAAAACTATTTATTGATGAACTAAGAATAAGATCGTCCACTTGTTGTTGGATTTGTATCAGTTGAGCATGGGCACATTCAGTGTTGAGTTGGTGTGATTGAAGTGCTGTTCCACTGACAATATACAACATTTAAATCTCTCTCTCTCTCTCTTTCTCTCTCTCTCTCTCTCTCTCTGTTCCAAAATGATTTTTTGGCACAAATTAGGTCTATCTGAGGAAAAACAAGAAGAATGTATTTAAATGTGTGATATAGAGTAGCTAGTGTACATCAAAACACATTTGTCTTTATTGCAAAACCCCTTTATGGTTGGCATGGGTCATTTCTTATGGGTTACAGTAAGTCCTCCTATTATAAGCAGTAAACATGTAATAAACATGTAGTTGTACGCAGATAAAAGTGTTAAATATTGTATTTATTAACTCCTGCTGTGAGAACTCATGGGTGGATGCTGCTATAAACGTAACGAGTTAAGAGTAGTACACATGTGTAATTATATAGAATATGTCCTCATTGAAGACATTTTAGCTGCAGACAACATAAATATATGTACCAATTGTGATGGCAATCTATCCAATAGTTGTTGGGATATTTCAGTCTGAACCAAAGTGATGGATGAATTAAAGACTCGGGTATAAAAGAAAACACTCAAATCACACAGAAGAACATCAAACACACAAAGTATCTGAAAGGTTGTCTTGTAGAAGCTTCTTTTAAACTGCTTTCAATCTTTTAACAGTCTGATTATTAATTGACTGTTTTGACTGTTAGCTGTTAGCAGCTGCTGGTGGATTCAGGATGTTTGTTAACTGCATTCTGCTGTAATTGGGGCCCTCTGATGTTTAAATGGACACGAATAAAACATCTATATATGACTGGAGGGGGAGTTAAGTTGGCAGTTGGCAGAAAGCGATCAAAGGCGATCGAAAGCTGATCCGCCATGACTGCCTGGTCAGGTTAAAAGCTTTCACTGGACCAGACTGATAACTGATTTTTAAATCTGGATCCACAGGTCCAGGCCTCTCTGGAGGGATTAAATGTTAAATGTTAAAAACATAGTTGATTAGTAAGTGTCAGTCATCGTTCATAGGGATGGAATCTGCAGTTGCAGTCATGTGACTTTACAAGAGACATATAAATGGCCATAAATACAAGACAAACAAGAACAACTTTTCAAAGCATTTAAGAAATTACTTAACTTAATGTTGAATCTCTCTTTTTCTGTACAAAAATTTGTCCAAATCCAAATTATATTCAGTTTAGCAAACTGGAACCAGACAATATTTGAATTCTCTATGGATCGACTCAACAAATTCACTGTTTTCTGGCATTTTATAATTAATCAAGAAAATAATCAGTGGATTAATCAACAATGAAAAAAATAATTATAGTTACATTACATTACATTTAGGCATTTAGCAGACGTTTTTATCCAAAGCGACTTCCAAATAAGAGCTTTACATAAAGTGCATAGAACCACACATAGAAAACAACAAGATGTCTCATCAAACTTGTAAGAGATGAATCACAAGTGCTATAAGTAAGTACATCGCTGCCAACGGCAGAATCGAAAGAACATTAAATCTAAGAACAGATTATCTTTGAACATTATCAAGATACAAGACATTCAAACTAGAAATATCATTCCACTATATATTCTGGAAATTTGATATTTATACCAAACCAGTGCATTAGAATGAAGTGCTTTGACTGTATACAGTGTTAATGCAACATATTGTTCATAGACGCAAACCTTTCTATTTTGTGAGAAAACCGTCCGCTGAGCTTTTATCGGTTTTCCACAGTGCACTGAGGAGAATATTGAATTTTTTTTTTTCAACTGCAAAGACAAACTCTGCATGAAGGCCACGCTAGATATAACACACAGAGAGTGTGTATGTGAGAGATGTGCACTTGACTGTCACACACGCATACACAGAAATGGAGGCACTTAAGCCGGCCCACTCAGAGGTGACAGTTTGTATAGCTGGACCGAATACGCCATTACACAGTGATCACAGAGTCTCTGCAGGATTAAAGTGCAGCTGTTTACGCTGTGAGTGCGTTCTGTCCTTTGAAACGCATGCAGACCAGTGACATTGACAGCTACTCCAACGTGTTTGATGTGGTCGACTCGGAGGCAAACCGATGTGACACAGTTTGTGAACATTGGTATAATCCCTGGTTTTACACTTGATTTAGCCCATTAACTATAAATCTTTTTTTCCTGTTGATCATTTTCCAACTTTTCCAACAGCAGAAAGTCACCTTTTATTTTATTCAGTTAAGTGCAGATTTAAAGTCTGCACTGCACTGCCATGCAACAATAACTGGCCTCTGACAGAAATAAAAACAGACGTGATGTCCATTGTGATGGATTAGGTATCTGCAGATATCTGCATTTTTATGCCCAAGTTACACAAAAGAATGAACGAGTCAATGAAAGTAGAAGAAACAAATAAAAAATAATACTTGTTATGTTGTACACTTTACTTTAGAGAGCACAGTAGCTAATGATTAAGTTATTAGTAATGCAGGAGACTTTCCTAGTGCCACTCAGCAGCTGGTTCAAAAGGTGGTCAGTATGTTTTTTCAGATATGATCTAATCATTACCTAATGATCTCCCAGTCTGTTCTCTAGTAACTCATCATTATCTACTATAGAGTCCTCAATTCAGAGTTATTCAAGAACTACTCATTCACCATTCATTCATGATCAGCTTGTTCCTGATACGTGTCTCACTGGTTCCTTACAACATGTTACCACAAAATGAAATGTATGACCATGGAAATGGTTGTGATTGTTCTCGCTTCACTGGTTTTGTGCAGCCAGTTTCAACTGTGTCATGATGATTATGATGAGTCCACTGCGCCCGAACAGTAGGGCCACTGTGCTGAACCGGGATATAAAAATAATGATCCCGTGAAATCACCTCAGTAAAGACATCCAGGATGTCCAGGTTAAAGTCTTGATTAAAAAGTGAAAGTGAGAGAAATCCAGTTTACATATAAACAGGTTTCGATTCTGCCACTGGCAGCGATGTACTTACTTATAACACTTGTGATTCATCACCAGCCCTTACACGTTTGATGAGACATCTTGTTGTTTTCCATCATGGTTCTATGCATTTTATGTAAAGCTCTTATTTGGAAGTCGCTTTGGATAAAAGCGCCTGCTAAATGCCTAAATGTAATGTAAATGTAATGTAATGTTTGTGCCCAAATCAGAATTGTGCAAGTTGACTCAGAGTTGCAAGGAGGGACGATGCTTCAAATACATTTCAAGTCTCAACACCTTCATTTTAGTACCTTTGAGCATCATCTGTGATGTGAAAACATCAGATTTGCACAGTCAAAGAAATGAGAAGTGTGCGTCATTAACATTAAAACACTGCGGGGCATCTCTCCTGCAGGTCTTCTAACAGCACTGTCAGCTGAAGTGGCAGTCACACTGGACAGCAGTAGAAAGAGTCGGAAGCTCCTTGAATGATGATTTATGTAAATCAACAAGGTTTAGGGAACAGACCTACATAAAACTAGTGTTTCAACAGCATTTCAGTGACTTTCAATGATTTCAGACCGTGCTTAGGATCTGCTTCACACTGAATTATAGTCATTAAAATGCTGCTGAAACAACGACATCTAAAAAAAGATTCAGTTTTCAACCAAATTTAGCTTGGATTCAATATAGGGATCTTTTGACCTTCAACTGTACTGGAGAGAGGAAGATACATTTACCAAAGCTTATTATGTTCAGCTTTCTGTAGTTCAGTAGTTGCTGTGGATGGTAAGAGTTGAGTTTCACTCCTACAGTTCTGTTCTTCATCTTCATCTAACAGACGGCAGCCTCACTGTTTCCTGATCCACTCTGCTTTGTCTGCTTTGTGAAGTCTGTTGCTGTGTTAAGATAAAAGCATTCCACTGGCAAATGACTGGAAGGCTTTTATTGTGAAGCAGCCACAGGAAACATTACAAAGGTTATCAACCAACCAAGTGCTAGGTCGTTGATCCGTAAGGACTGGTCCACATGTAAATGATGACTTTTGGACTGTTTTTGTCAGTTTGTTGATCAGCAGGAATGGTAAAGAGAAATTGAAGACTACAGCAGATGGATTTAACATAAAATGTTTTAGTCCAATTACAAACGAAGATGATTGTGAGCAGTAGTCCGAAGTTTCAAACTTAAAAAAACTCTGAGTTACCACACAGATATTTGAGCAGGTTTTTATGAAGCTCATGGTCATGTAATCTGCTCTACTTTTTTTTGTCTTTCAGGTTTACGAGCAGGACGACCTTTCGGAGCAGATGGCCAGTTTAGAAGGGCTGATGAAGCAGCTTAACGCCATTACTGGCTCCGCCTTCTAACCTCTGACCCTGACCCAGCCCAGCCCAGCCCTGTCCTCAGACCCGGTCCAGTTTGGAACCCTTCTTCAAGCCTCGATGTCACCTGCTGTCCATTCGCTAAGAGCGGCAACAGGTCAACCTGGGTTTGAAGACGCCTCTGTGGAATCAGACCTCCATCTGTGCTGGGTTGAGTTTGTTTGGTTTCTACTGGTCTCGGGCAATGTCTTCTGTTTGGGACCAGGATGTAAAGAAGGGAATTAAACAGAGGATAAACATTCAGCAGCACAGCATCAACTCCAAGAACAGGACAAGTGTGGAGGGGCTTCTCTAGGAGTTCAAACTGAAACCCCTCTAGACTCTTTAACCTCAAACATAAAACAGAAAGAAACAGAAAAACAGAAAAACCCAATGCCTAGCGCCTTGACTTATTAATGCAGGATGATGGGATTATCACAAAAAAAGCAGACAAAGTTATAAGATCCCTCCTGTTTCTCTTCTTTGTGGTATTTATTAGCTCCTCTGCTGAGTTCTCCACAACTCATTAACTGTGACTGTACCTCACTTATTTTTCATGATCGCTGTTAAGTATTCCTTTTGTCTTTTGTTTGGGTATTCCAACTTTATGCAGTCACCGGATGTGTATATGATTTGAAAATACTACCAGAACCTACAGTAACAAACATCCTTTTTTTCACATCTGGATCCGAGGTTGCCTGTTGTGGTGACACGAGTTGCTCCTCGCCAGCATTCCTCATCTATTTTTCTTCCCCTCTTTAACAAAACAGTATGATTTCATTGAACCAGCCATCAACCACAACCCATACAGTCCTTCCACCTCTGGACCCTGAGGTTTATAAAAAAAAAAGTGGGATTTTTGGCGAAAGTGTGAGAATGTGCTAGACCAGTCTGAATCATCTGGATCTGGATCCAGCTGACTCTACTCTTACAGGACTGTATAGAAACCTCTAAAGACTACCACAGTCTGTTGCTGCTCTTGGCCAAGCCTTTACTCTCCCTAAACCCCAACAAACTCTAATCTTTACCTACAAGGACTTGTGTCGTTGCCAAATTCTCATCGTCGAAATCTTATTATACCCTCCATTGTTTTGGCTCCTTCTTCAAGTCTATCTCTGTCCCAAACCTGGGCTGGAAGTTAGTGAAAAGCAGTAAGATGGAACACATTTGACATTTGACAAGTAACCTAGATTTGGAGTGGGACCCACCCCATCCTGTACAAATGAGGGTTGGCTGTGGATGATACATGATGACTGGTGCTTTTGAGAAACATGTTGCACTGTATGTATGTCACATTCAGTGCCTCGCGTCTCCCCCTGCTGGTTGGAGTACTAAAGAATGGTCACAGTCTGCGAAACGGAGAAAAGTAAAGTCAAGGCTGTGTTGTTGGCTGTTCATGTGTTCACAAAAGACAGTTACATTTTGGAGGCACAGTCACTGAAGCAAAGCTGATTAGTTACTCGGCAATACACAATAATGTGTATTGGAAAACAGATAATGATAATCTTCATATGTTATCTTAAAAAATGAAACGTTATCTCTGAAAGTCACAAATTCCAAGATTACAAAAGCATCATCTTGTTTTCCTGAGAAGACAAACAAGTTTGTTATCTTGAGACAACGAGATCATGAAGTCAGGATCTTGAAAAACATTACTGTGTGTAATTAGCAGCTGTGGCTGGATTCTGTTTAATATATAACAGCCACAACAGCCTGTCAAAGTAGAAATGAACGGAAATGTGGCGTGATGGAAGAGTAGATAGTGAAGTAGGTGTTACCTCAACAGGATCATGTTATAATTATTTTTATTAGTATTATTATGATTATTATTACTGAGATTAGAGATGGTAGTGAGGCAGCAGATGACGATGAGAAAAACAGTGCAGTTTCAGTGTGTTTGACTGAAGGTGAGTGTGTTTTATTTCAGCCTGCTTTTGATAAATTCATATTTATTTTTCATGAGACGAACACACGTACCTCTGTCGACCTTGATTGCCCACGTGGGAAAACTGAAAAACCGCCAGCTTCACTTTGCGTTTACTTCAGGGCGTTCCGTTTTTATACAAAAATGAGGGGGGAAAAGGAACAAAAACATTAATACAAATAATGCATATTCCACAAAGTATATTTTTACATTTGCTGTCCTGTCAGAACAGTTTTTTTTAAATCAGGTTTATTTTAGCACATTTCCACAAAGCTACTTTGAAGGTCATGAGTCACCATGAAAATTGATAACCTACAGCCTTTGAATGCATCAAAAAAAAAAAAACATTAAATTATGAACTGGTATAGAGAGAATCTTTTGCTCCACGTTTAGTATTACTTTCTTTGCAGTGAGAGAAAGAAAGCAGCAGCGTTTCAGGATGACCTGTTACATGAGGTCAGAGGTCAGTCGAGACCATCCGCCTTTTAGTTCTTTAAAAAAACTCAATTAGTATTGACAGCAGGAAAGAACAATCTGATGTGGAGAATTAGTGTGAGAATTAATGGGTTTAGGAGGCTGGGATTTCTTTTGTTACTCTTTGTGAAAGCATCTGCTGAGAGAAAATAATTTTGTGAAATATTGCAGAACAGCAGAGTGAGCAAGATGTACACTAGAAAAAACAAGTTGGTCTTCTTGAGTCATGAAATAGTTTTTTCAGACAATTTAAATGATTTGCTAATTGGGTGAAGATTTTTATACTATTGCAGTAAACCATTTTTTCAAATGTTCTGAATCAACAGAGACATAATTGGGAAGAAGCTGAATTGCCTGCTTCATTTTTAAGGAACAAATCTTTTTGGAGTGTGTAGAATGGCAGGGACTTAAAATGACAAATGATTCATTAATCAGCAGAGTGGTAAAAAAAAGTATGTATGCTCTATATTTGACTGTCACCCCAGTCACCATGTTGTAATTTTCAGACCTTTATCTTTCTGTGATGAAAGGAAAAAGCCTGAGGGAGACAGAGAGAGCGGATGCAGAGGAGGTGAATTGATATTCAGAGGTGGTTTGTATGTGAGAGCTAGGGCACGGAGGAATGAGGCCGGGAATTCATTATTACGCCGTTTCAAATATTATGATTCAAGCTCACGCTCCCTGGGCCATTATAGCTGTGGGGGAAAGTCCCGGGGACGGAGGGGATAGAAAGGTAACGTCTCTGTAGAACGAGCGGGGCAATGAAAGGTGAAGGAATGCAGGAAAGCAGGCGGTATGGGGATCAAACTCATCAACGGGTTCTGGGAGATACATCTAGTCTGAGCCGAGTGCTTTTATTCTGCTCCGAGTCCCACTTCTTTTCCTCCTTCAGAAAGCAGAGCAGAGCTGCAGACAGATAGAATGATCCAATGCTGCAAAGCCAGACTGAAATTTGATTTAAAGAAAGAAAATCTGATTTGAACAGTACATGCTAAATGAAAAGGCCTGTTGACACAAGAGATTTCTTCTTTTCAGTGTCAACAAGGGAAAGAACGATGAAAGAGTGATCAGAGTTAAAGGATCATAGTGGTGGTTTTGCACATTATTGCCCATTAAGTTTAAATAACATTTTATTTTTTAGAAGTAATACTGATCATCCATCACTTCTTTGATTGATTACCTCGTTTAGTTCTATGGAAATCAACTTGCAGTGGCTTCAAACTCAGTATGGTTCCAGATGTTTGAATCAGTGCCCCAACTCTGATTGATTTGTTCTGTGATTCAAAGGTCTAGTGTTGTGCTGAATGAGGGAAATCATGGACTTCTAGGTGGGATTAAAAATGGGGACATCATCAGAGCCAGAAAAATAGCAATGTAAAAATCCCCAGTTGATGAGGGTGAATGAGATCAACGCAGCTGCTCAAGTTATTGTAAATTGACTCACCATCACTATCCTCATTCAGATTTTAACATGCGATAAATTATATCCAGCTACAAAAAACTGTAGCAGTTAGAATGGAAGTAACGAGAGTCGTTGCTATGGAGATGGTACATCATCTGGTCTAGTCGCATTGGTGTAAACTGGCAGGTTTTAGAAGGTTGCAGAGCGGCACGCTGTAGGTAGTTTCAACTTGTCATCTTTGGTCTGAACTGGGCTTTAGATTGCGATACATCAGTATGTCTAATACCAAAGCGTACTGTCAGTATTGATGTGCATGTACGGACACTGGGTTCAGATGGTCTCTTTTGGAGGGAGCCCAGATGTTTGGACCTGTGAAAACGTCTAGTTTCAAGTCTCTGCAAGTAGATTTTCATAAAAATTACCTGAAACTAATGGCTTCCCGAAAAGAAGGAAATTAATCTCTGAGGGAGAGTTTAGATCCGCAGTAAGTTCAGAAGTCTTATATTTAGTGAACTAAAACATGAACTGACACCACTTTGGTCCAGTTGATGTGGGACATTTGACTGAGAAATCAGTCAGGCCGTGCATTTATTAGCATGTCGAAAAGCATTTTAAAGCAACACTTCAAACTTGGTTAATTAATCAGTTACTGGATGCCGTTTCCCTGCAGCTGTCAAACATTACTTTTGACGATCCTGGTCATCTGAATGTTCACCTTGATTCCACATCATTAACCAAGATGTCAGAATTCTATTCTGAGCTGCCATAAAGACCGGCTCACGGTCTCGTGATACCACAATGTGTCAAACATTTAATTTATCATGATTCATTTGACCTTACAAGTTGTTGTTGCCTCCGAGATAAATAAGACATCCTATGTGCCTTTACTTTTCACAGAAGCGTTATTTTCCTTTTTCTCTATTTAGTCACTTTATTTGAAGTCTTTGTAAAATGTTAAAATGTGCTCTGTGTTATGGTAATTTGTTCCTCTCGCAGATCCGACACACAGGGAACAGATGAGACGGTCGTCTCTGCTGAGGGTTGTTCCCTAAAGTACTGTTTCCTTTTTAAACAGAGACCTAAAAGAAAACCGGTTCTCTTCCTTCAGTGGCACAAACGCAGCTGACACATCAGACGTACTAAATCGTCTGGTACCTAAGGATCTTCTGGTACCTGAAATATCAAAGATGGGAACTCAAAACTGCCAATGTGCACGTCTAAATGTCTTTGAGCAAGATGCTAAATCCCCAACCAGCTTCCCCTCATACTGTGAAAAAACATCCATCTTCATGAGTCATTTAGTGCCAGACTCTCAGCTGAGTGAGGTCGCTTATCTTGCCTTGTTTCACGATTTTTACACAAATGTGTGTACGTGACATGAAAAAAGTTCATCACTTAAGCAAGTTGGAAGCAGCGGAAGTATTACACAGATAGTTTTGCTTGATTGGAGAAAATGAAAAACTATTCTGAATATTTTAAAATTTAGAGTTTTTTTCTCATTGGCAAGGAAAATGACCCAAACTAATAACATTACATTGATCTTGTACAAGTTGTAACTGTAACTCTGTAGACGTGTAGGAGGCTCTGTCTGTGCCACTGATCAGATTCCTGAGCGGATCACGTTTACATCATGTTTGATTACGATCTTTCTTTGATTGACAGTTGCAGGGAAGTAACGTTCATCTACGCCATCTGTGTTGGTATTCAAACCATTAGCACAAGTGAATCCTCTGGCATCAAAGAGCAGCCCATAGCAGATGGGAGGTTCTCTACCTGCTTTTCATCACAACAGAAGTGCGTTTGCACATTTTAGTCATTTCATTCCTGTAATTTCTAGTGTGAAAATCAACTTTTGGAGACTTGGTTGTAGAGCTGAAGAGATGAATTGGTTGATCTGTGTCTATAGTGATGATCGATGAATCAAGCAAAAATGGAAAAGTATATTTGTAAGTACGTAGTAATGTAATTTAAGGTTAATGGACTGAAACAATCAAAACTATTGGTGTGCTTCTTTCATTGATCCCAGAGCAGAAACAAAATGACCCCCCCCACCCCCCCCAATATTAAATAATCCTTATTAAACAGTCAATGAAATCATTCAGTACAAGTAAAATAGAAAATATCCAGTTTTATTTTGTCCACTATAAAGTAAAAGTCTGACCTTTAATACAGGAAAAGGCTTTTGTTTCAGTTCTATCAGCACAGATGGCTTTCACACACTGACTCTCAAACCAAACTTCTCGTCTCCGTCTCGATACAAAGACCTCCCTCAGCAGTCTGAGCCCTGAGGGGGGGGGGGGGGGGGGTTGGTGTTTTTTTTTGTTGTTGAGGCTACAAGGTTTTTTTTATTTGGTGAAAAACAACGCTGCCGCCGAAATAACATAAAAAACCCGGG
>JAVQJD010095143.1:0-76838 GCA_036023655.1 Nannoperca australis | reverse complement strand
ATATGTTACATTACTTTAATGAAGTAATCAAAATAGTTACATTACTTATTACTTTTTAAACAGGGTAACTAGTAATCTGTAACCTATTACATTTCAAAAGTAACCTTCCCAACACTGCTTATATATAATCATTCGATTCAATTCAATTTTATTTATATAGCGCCATATCATAACAAAGTTATCTCAGGGCACTCTTTCGCATGGAGCTGGTCGAGACCAACTTCCACACACAAAGACCCAACGTTCCCACCATGAGCAGCACTCAGCGACAATGGCAAGTACAAGCAATGTTCGGGGCCAAGTAAAATAACTTCCGTTTTGTCTGAGTTTAACATAAGGAAGTTGCAGGTCATCCAAGTTTTGATGTCCTTGAGGCATGCTTGAAGTTTAGCTAATTGATTGGTTTCGTCTCGCTTGATCGATAAATATAATCTGGATAATAATGAAAATGTATGGAGTGCTTCCTAATAATATTGCCTATCCATTGTTAATACAAACATATTTGTAGGTTCAGCTTTAAAAATCACAATGTTTCAAAAGGAAAAAGCTTAACTGTTACATTAGCAGCACCATCTGTAGTAAATATCAGCGTTAGCCTTGTCTATAGCACCTGGAGTTCTTTTTTTAAGCATCTCCTGCCTGCCTGCCATCAATAGTTATTGTTCATACAAACGTATTAATGCAGCATTATATTTCCAGATACTGCAGGCATGGTTTTTATCCTGGGGAATATGACTGACCTGCTCTGAGCCCACAAAATCTGATTTACACATTCTATCTTGTGTCATATAGTTTGTGTTTTGGCTAAGAAGTGTCAAGCATGATGATGCAGGTTATCTGTTATCTATAAAAGTGTATTTGTAATATATTTTTCAATCAAAGCCTGTGATATTAATGTGTTTACATTCTTGAGGATGAATAGAAGAGGTGCTGCATACAGTGCTGTAGGTGTCAAGACATCAAATGAAAGTGCAAATCCAGATTGTACAGCCTCCATTTACTCGTCCATTACTACCTTGCCTCCAAAGGTTGATGCCTTTTGGTTTCAAAGGGTGTTCAAGGTTTGCAAAATCCCAATAGCCTCTTACTTCGTCTGACACACAGAAGAAGGTCCCTTTATACGAAATACACTTTGACCAAACATGGTGTTTAATCAAGAGCAATTACGATTGTGTTCTGGGATTTTTCCAACATCTTATTGCACAAGAAAAATTCTATGAAAAGAACAACTTAGTGTATATGAAACTGAAGAATGCAACCATTTTACTTTCTAGCACTCTATGCAGTTTGACCACCAGCATTAGCGCCTAAAATCACAAAACCTTTTTATTTTTAAGATTTTTATTTTTGCACACCCATCCTATTTGCCAAAATTACCCAGGATGACTACAAACCTCCTGTAGGACAGGACAGGACATAATGGGACAGAACAGGACACCTTAATAATCCCAAAGGGGATTTCTGTGTTACATCAGCTAGGGTACAGTGCATACGGATGGGACACCAAGATATGATAAACTATGCACTTAAAAGCAATAGAAAATTTAAAGGCTTAGATGAGAGAATAAAATAACATAAAACAGGGCCAGAGCGGCATACAAGTGTCTGTAATTATAATATTTAAGAGCAGTAGAATACGGTAAGATTCACCCTATTCATCCTTGAGAAATTTGCATGTCATATATAGAAAAGTAAAAAGTGAAAAAGTCGAGATCTCCCAGCAGTTTACACCTGGGACAGACCTTGGCATTATACTTGACAGTAGCGTGATTCTTATTTTTATATTTTGTGGACACTTCGTGGTGACTTTGTAGCAGTTAATGCCAGTCTTACTGATTGGTGGATCCAGCTGTTTAGCCTCTGGGTCAGACTTTGAATCATATAGTCCCAATTTCCCCCAACTCCTCCAATATTAGCCAGGCGAGGGTGGGACAGCGTCATTTTGAGGATTTAATAGCTGAAATTCCAATCAGAATAGTATACACGGAGATCCCCACAGAGAAATTCTGGCCATGGGCATATACAATGGGTAGCAAAGACAATCTGAGTATATTTATTAGACTTGGACGTCCTACCACCGAGATGAAAAACCGCCTCTATCTACATCAGCAAGACCCTTTCTCTTCTTTGATGGTATAGTATTTTTATTTTCTGACCTTGTACAGAATGTTAAAGTTATAATCCTTAAGACTTTCATGATATCAAACCCTGTTTTTGATACTGTTTATGGTCAACATCATTCAGCCAGTCAGTGTATTTACATTATGTAATTATCTCTCTATGTAGTCATTTTTTATTGTTAATGGTGCAGCCAGTTACTGGCTTTACTTGTATTTGAATTATACAGTAGCCCCACTGTTTACACTTTACTCTTGTGACACCATGTCAGAGGTGTATTAAGTTACTGCTAATGCTATAAGAGCATTTCCTACTGCTGCTTCAAATTCAGAGGTTTTCAATCTGAAGCATTACAACTTTACTGTTTAAGTTGTAGTTGAACCATCCTGCTATTAATGGGATGGAACTTGAATTTATTTTTTATTCGTGATCAATATTGTTTAAAGTATTACACCTATGTTGGAAACTCTTGTCTTCTAATCTACATCACATAGCTGGATTTACTGTCTCAGCTACACATGCCTGTAGTGACTCCTACAGTTACATGCTTAGTGTCAATAAATCAAATCTTAGAAGGGATAAAGCAGTAATCCTGTTCAAAGAAAAAACTTATCTGCATCTATTATCTAGAGTAACACCCACAACTCCCACACTCAATATTCACTAACTTGCAAAGTAAAAAATAATTTGCAAGGATGACAGGTAAAGTGTAAAAATTCCAGGGGAGAATGCCATGTGTTTGCCCAGCAGGTATTCACCGCATTGCAGAGAGTGTGATATTGGGAATATATTGAGTTTCCCTGCTGTCATGTTGCTGTGAGTGGATTGGCATCACTTTCTGTGATGTTAGTAAGACTTTAGTAAAAGTTTGTATCTCAATTATGACCTTTTGTTCTAAATAATTGCATTAGGCTCCTGTTATTTCTTCAAGTAACAATTCTTTATCTCATAATGTTAGTCATTGCTTAAGGTATTTGCTCTTTTGTCAGTTCAAGTAACATCTGGGTAAACAGTTCCTGCTGCCCATCTGTTTGTCCAAATACATTTTTTCTTAATTTCTAAGACAACCACAAAGGTGTGAAGTTGGCAGTGTGCCACAACATCACAACCAGCAGGTCAGTTGTGTCTTTGTGTGATGTTACTGTAGACGGCGGCTATTGGACAATAATGATAATCAATATGATTGGTGTCAGAGGTAATTATGCAATAAGTTTTAAAATAATGTATGTCAATTCAGAGCCAAGTAAAGCAACGTCATGAAGTTTGATACCATTTTCTCAACTCAAATCTTACCAACTCACTTATATGAAGCTGGCTCACGTGACATCACGTGTGAAAACAAGTGGCAGTTCAGTGTCATGGAATGATGAAAGGATGAGGCTTGTGTTATATTTTTCTTATTGTACAAAATTTCCATAAAAAGACTAAAACCTAGAACATTTGTATACTCAACTTTCTGATTTCCTCTACCCTGTCTTAGGTAGAAACAAGCCCATTAGTTCCTGTACAGAACATTTACATTTATATAAAATGTCTCACAAATATTAATTTAAAGAGGAACTAAACCAAATCAAATCAAATGTTCTTGCTCCACTTGTTGGCACATGATGTTACAGGTATATTACATACAGGTAATTAGCAAAACAGTGTTTAAAAATGTATTTTCTGCTCATAATTAGCTTGTATGTTTCTGCTTGGATTTTAAAGTTTGGTTCAGCCAAATTCTCCTGCAGTGTTTCAGCAGAACATTAACTAGCTCCAGTTTCATTTTAGCCTCTCACATACAGGTACACTCACTGTGTACACTGCATAGACAAAGCTTTACAACATGATGCGGACGTCCTACAGCCCATTGACCATACAGAGTCCACCATATATTAAGTTTCAACCTAGTCTTGTTTAAATACTCTTTAAAGGGCTTGAAAAAATGATGATGTGGACATCACTAATACAATATGCATTAGGTAGTTCAATCCCATTCTGCACATCACATTCACAACACAAGCTCACACACATTCACATTTGCAGATTCACTTAAGACAGAGAATGTTAGAAATAATAAAGGAGGGGATCTTCAGTCCATACCTCAAATCATTAACTGACTCACAGCCTTGTAAAGACAAAGAGTAATGATGAGCACTGGTCAAGAAGCCGGCAGAACATAGAGGCCTGCCTTTCAAGACAGACTTAGAGAAAAAAGCATTTGTATTGGAACATAATGAAATACTCTTTTTTTCCCTTGGCAATAAACTAGTCTTTGCTGGCTCAGCAAACATGAGATGATAAAAGGATGGCGGATGCACATTTGATCCCGAATCTCTGCTATAAAAGAGAGGATAAAGTGATTCTAAATCAACCATAAAATTGCAGATGGTAATCCAGTGTATGCCACTAAATATGTTAAATGACTATCATCATTATCGCCTCTCCCTGCCTGACCCATGGCATACGTCATTACCTTATCAATGAGATGGAACATCATCTCTCTTAGAGGAAAGTCTTTTTTCTGATTTTCACAACAAAACAGTCACTGTAATATTATGTTGTCTTGTGGCAAGATTTTTTAAAAACTTATATTTAATATTCCCAATATTGTTGGACCATATAAGTAAAATATTATTGCTCTGATGAGGCTGTAAAATCATTTCTCCTCCATCATCAGCGTAGTTTAGGCTATACTTTTATGGATTCACCTTTTACATTTGCTAGAACATTCTCAAGACACAAAAATAAACACAAAGCCTCAGATTGATTTATAGACCGAGATCAAGTTAAGATATGTGAGCTCTGCTAAAGCAAAACAGTAGCAGCAGGATTCCGGTCAGTTAGACAATGAAATCAGATAATCTGCTCAAACATCAGATAAGCATCACCTGTTAGCTTATTTCATCTCCTCTCATGTTGAGAAGATCAGTGTCAACAAGGTCATCATTCCTGAAAAGAAACTTTCCTTTGGCACTGGGTATTATTTTTATTTTGGCTGTCCACTGCAGTTCAAAATCCGAGTCATTGTGTACCCAACACAGTCACTATGCTCTTATCACTATGAGCTCCCGCATACAAATCCATGTGTGGTAAATACATCTGGCTCCGTTTTCTCTGGATCTACAAGACGTACTACTTTCTCCTGGCAAACGTATTATTATTATACAGGAAGTTATCAGTTTTGCTGCCTAAAGGCAATACAATATTTGCAGTAGTGGCATTATTGTGCACATAGATGTGTTACCATATACTGGAGTAAATAACAAAATATGGCATCAGATAGTACACAGTTTATCACATGTATCATGACATCATGACACCTCCTGGCCTCTGCAGAGTTCGGACTCTTACTTACAATAAAATAAAAAATGTCCTGCCAGATTTGTTGGAGCTCAGGACTCATCCTTAGAACAGCTGCTTCATTCCAAACTATTTGACTGGATAAACTTTGAATATGTGTGTGTATTAAAGTGCTTTCAGACAGCAAGCATTTGCTGCTGCAGCCTGCTGCCCGGCAACACCATTATTCTGTAATAAAAAAATTGCAGGCAGCAGGGTGCAATTTTGGAGACAATGTTAGACTTTAACACAAAAGACTGCTGTTTGTTAACCTTTTCCAACCAACAGTCAACGCTGATTTGATGTTGAGGTGACATATGCTCATTTTCCGGTCTATACTTTTATTTCAGGGTCTAGGCAACATGTTTACATGTTTTAATGTTCAAAAAACGATATTTCTTTCTCACACTGACCATCTTGGCAGCATCTCTAAACACGTTTAAGGATCACTTCAAGGCCCCGACTCAAAAAGCCCAGTCTGCTCTGATCAGCTCCAGCAGTCCTGTAGCAGCAGGACGCCTTCTTTGCAGCAACGGGAATGACTGTAACCAAGGTTAGCTTTACTTCTACCGTAAATATCACAACAATATCTGTTTCTACTGGCAAAAACAGTCAACAGAGAATGTTTTTCAAGAATACGCAGAGTAGACACATGGTCTGTTATTAATGTGTGGAGATTGGTCTGGGATGACATTAAATTCCTGGCCTGAATTATTATCCCAGTCCGTCCCTGCAAGAATGTTCATGTAGCACAGTATGTAATGTAAACATTTGCTGTGTCAGGATGTGGATGTGGAAAGTATGATATCAAATAATAGAAAATTTGTCAAGAAATAATTGCTGGTAAAAAAACACCTAATAGTAACAAAAGTAACAAAAGTAATGAAATGAAATGATGTCTGTAGCAACTGTGTCCCCGTGTGTTATCCTGACTACACTTTAGTTATGTCAAACCAGTGATACTTACCATAATGAGGCAGCAACGTGCCTGGAATAGACTGTATTCTGTCAACATAACTGAAGGAATTACTGATCTTATGAAGTAACTTGCTCATGTACTTAAAATGCTCATGAACCAAAAGTATCTGCAGCTACTGAGAGCACGGTACTGTGTCCTATTACTATGAAGAGTCCGGTGTAGACCTGCTCCATATGAAGAGGGCCCTGAGATAACTGTCACTGCCTGGTGCTGTGCTTGTTATGTCCACTTTGTTTTTGGTGTTGTCCCCTTCCCTCCTTTTTCTTGTGCTGTCTCTTTGTGTTTATGTGACAGCCAGGAGGGCGTGGCCGTCATCTGCTCTGCACCTGTAATCAGTCATCACACCTGCCTTCCATCAGCCCATCAGCCTGCAGTAATTCAACCATGGTTTTCATCGCCAGATTATTGCTTCAGGTGTTTGGTAGCAAGCTCTCAGGCCTCCAGTATTAAGTTAGTTTGTGTAAATTATTCTGTGGCGCTAACCCTGCTTTCCCCTGTGCTTCAGGTCCACTCCTCCCACCTGCCTTTCTCTCTGCCTGCCAGCCGTCTTCACTCCCCGAATCCGGCCATTCTTCCCCTCTGGACTACCCCCTCACCCACCGGCTCCCCTTCATGCTCCTTTTTTCCGAGTGCACAATAAACAGCATCTGCATCCTATACTTGAGGTCTGCCTGGTATCATGCATCAATAACTTTATCTGTCACTATATAAATTAATTTTATTGAATGTCCATGTTTCAGAGTAACTTTGGATCTGTTGATTTAAAAAGTTTTTACTTGTCACTTGTTATTGCCATATTTATACTTAATTTTCTTTATGAAAGCTGCAGATTATTTGAATTGATACAGAGAAACAACCTGTCTGGCCACTTTCAAGAAAAGACTAAAGACTCATTTGTTCCAGGAATAGAATAGCACTTAAAATATGTTACTTTCTACAAAATATAGCATATTGTACGTTATTATAGTGGAATTGTATTGAATGTATTTGAGAACGTACAGAGAAAATCTGTTCCTAGATTTAATACTCTTTTCAATTCTGCCATTGGCAGCGATGTACTAACTTATAGCACTTGTGATTCATATTAAATGATCAGCCATGGGAATCTCTGCTAAAGTAAAAGTTTGAGTACAGATAAATTGACTAAGGAGATACCACAGAGGATCAAAGGAGGCTTTTGAGTCCCTAAAAAGCCCCAGGTAAGTATCTGCATGGAGCTGATAAAGAGCCAGATTCTGTTACACTTGCAACCTCCGCTCATGAATATTCATGCAGATGCATCCCTAATTGTGGATAATCCCTTGTGTTTGCTCATTCCGTTTATAGCTAAATATTGCACGTGAGACTGCTGATCTCTGAATCTTTGAAAAGCTATCATCTATCAGCCCCCACACTCCTAACCTGAAATATTTAATCAAACTAATGTCTTTGATTAATGATGCAGCCTAAATTAACTCGTAGTGCTTTTCTTTTTAGGCAGCAGAGTGGCTCAGTCAATAGCCTAAGCTCTTATTTTACATTCTTCAGACATTGCCGCTCACCTTTAATGAAAACTAGAAGATGCTCCTCAACGACAGTAAGACTTCTAGCTTTTCATTTAAGTGGTTTTAGCATTGAATCTCGGAACGGTAACCCGCTGAGAAATATTTTATTATATCCTTACTGCATTCATGCCTAAATCATACTGAAAAGTTGTCATTTGTATTCAGTGGGCGAACAGCAAGAGCCTAGCCAGCATGCTTTTCTGTTGCAGAGGGCTGGTGCAGAAGACTGAAGGTACTTTTCCATTCACCTGTTTCAATGCACATATTCAATTTGAGCATAAAAGAAAAATCAGAGCGGGAATTTAAAGTAAAAAAAAAGAGTAGAAGAAAGAAATGAAAGAAAAAAACACTTTTACGCTTGGCAGAGGTGGAAAAGTTGGTATATTGAAAAAGAGAATGCAATAGAGGCTTACAGAACATTTTTTCCAAGTAGACCTTGATGTTGCCTCTGCTTCTTCCTCTGCAGACAAAGTGTTCATGTCTCGCTGCCACTCACCGTTACAGGTCTCCACTCCAAAAGAAAGCTTAAAGAATAAAGAATAAAAAGAGTTGGGATATTGGTGGTGCTTATAACTGCATCGTCTGCAGTTCTGACAGGGGCCCCTGTTGCACGTCACTATATCAGCTGATGAAAACATCACAAGTAAAAAAACACACATACAAGCAGGAATAATGATGGCACGATGTATTCAAGTTATCACGTCCTCTTGAAAATTTCCTTAAACGTGGGGGTAGTGCAAAGAAAAAGTCAACACAACTTTTACATTTTATCACCTTACAAAGTTGTTGTGGAAATGTGTTTACAGTTAGCAAAAGTTAGTTAAAGAAGTTTTAATTTATTTTTGGCCAGCAGTGGAACAGGCTGTAAACACAACATTGTAACCTTATGACATGGCTAATGTGTTAGCAGTTGCTCGTTTACACATCCAGCAGAACACTCATGCACTTTCAACCCTATGAAGAATTTAATTGGACACATTGCTGTTTTTTCTTTGTTGCTGCTTCCATCCAGTATTTCCTTGAATAAATCTTGTTCTTCTATATCACTGTCGACAGGAAGACTGACTGATCCACATATCTTTTTCATAGCTTCAGACTGTTCACACTGCCTGAGCTTGGGGCTCCGCTCGAGCATTTCAACCTTTCCCGGGCCACGACTGGTGATAAAAAAAGGTGCTCCTGTAAAGCCCTCCAACATGGCCGCCGCATTCACACGCCTCTAGCAGAGAGAGGCAGGTGCTATTATTGGAGGCAGACACTCAGAGAGACCTGCAGCTCACACATGATTGTTTTTCAGCCCGGGAGGTTAGATGGAGGCATTATGGATACCTCTGGGAAGCACCACAGAGCTTTGTGGCTGCTACCTCCTCCAGCAGCCTCAAAAATTAAATTGATATTTTTTCAAACAAGCCTAGAAGCAAATCACTGCTTTATAACCCAAAGTAAAACAGGCACTGTGGACCTGCTTCACCCACTGAACACCTCAACGATTTGATTGAAATTGTGACCTGTGGAGACAATAACAAATCAATTTTTGAGATAAATTGCAAACAGAGATTTGATCAGATATGAACTGGATGACATCACTGGTTTGGACCTGAAAATCCATTTCAACTTACAGTATGTGTGCTCTCTTTGTTGGTTCTAACAAATGGGAATATGATTACCCCAGTAACTGCACAAATGCATAGTGTGAGTCAGCCCGAGCTTATGGTATTAAAGGACTTAAACAGGGATAAACGCGTGTCAGACTCTTTTTTATTCATCCTAATGTACACATCAGTAGCAATGTGTAATTTTACGTATTCATTATTTAAAGCTGCATAAAAGCATTACAGCTGGCTGTTTTTCTGAAATGGATACTAAACGATTTAATGCACAAAATGGAATGCAGTTATCCTGCGGCTTAGCATACAGCTGCAAAAAATTACGGCTTACCACATCTGAATTTAAATGGTGCAGTTTGCCTCCTTTCGCACATTTCCTCTTTCTGTTCTGGGGAACGGGGAATGTGAGAAGCTGCATCAGCTCAGGGCCAGTGACGCTATTAGTGGCACAGAGGATCTCAAAGGTCGGGGTGCTGGTGAAGAGTTGACATGGGGTCAACTATTTATTGCAGTCATTCACATCAAACCACAAGCACTTTGTGAATGCTGAGTCAGAAATTGTGACGTGGGGTTAATGCTCATGTGTGAAGATGATATTAGTACTTAGAGGCAGGATTTAAACATCTGGATAAAATGGAGGGGATATGAAATGCAAAATAAACATGGTGGTAAAATGATTAGTTTTATACATGAAGTTTAGTTTACTCTTGCCTAAGTTGCATTGATTTTTGATGTGTCTCCCAAAATTAATACAGTGCTTATTAAATCTACGGGGTATTAATTATTATGCAATAATGCCAAACTTTCACAAGTTTCAGATGTGAGGATTTGCTGGTTTGCTCTGTTTTTGTATCAGTTTAAAGTCATTTTGGACTGCTGGTCGGAAAAACAAGCAACTCGAAGATGTGATCTTGGGCAAATTGTACATTTGATACATTAAATGATTCATCGATTAATCAAAAAAAATTGAGATTAATTGACAATGATAATAATCAGTAGTTGCATCGTACGTATATACATATTCATGATGTTTCATTCGACAATCATGACTGTTCTCTCCATCTTTCAGAGAGTCACCTCTGCTGTCACCAGTGCTGCCTTTCCAGACGTGCGTGCTGCTGTGGACACCTGGGACACCAGCCGATGTGCTGCTCAACAATGTGCAAACATGAAAAGGCACATCAGGGTAATTGGTGCTCTCCCAGCACGCGTTGCTCAGCATAATCAGCATCTCGGTGCTTCATGGGAGCGGCTATTCAGGTCCAAAGAGGTATGAGGAGGGAGGGAGGGAGGGAGGCAATCAGGGCACTGGCTTCTCTGTCAACAGCACAGTAAACAAGCCAAGAATGCTCTGGGAACTTGTTCCAGCTGGCTAGATATGAGGCGCTGTCTGAAAAGTCCCCTCACACCATCACACCATCACACACAAGGGTCACGGAGCCCGGACCACCATGCCACTCTGAGCCCACTGAGCTCCCAAAAAACTATTCCACCTTTCTGCTCCCAATATCTGTGCACGCCTGAATTTCCACCTCCTTATGTTTCTAGCAGGTGGAAAAACAATTTTCAAGCTGAATTTCGATGTTTACTAGTTGTGGATTTTGCAGCTGGTTAAAGGTTATTGCTGAGTGCCCTGGGTCTACTCTGTGGTTGTGAACGGGATGCTTAGACTGGGAGAGACTTTCTATTTAGGTGTGGATCAGTGGACTGGAATGGATTGTCAAGAAAGTTTCCGGCACATGGATGGACTGATTACATTTTTAGTCCACTCATGGTAAATCTGGCAGTAATATGTATCCATAATATCAACAAAGACATGCCATAATGCCATAACCATGTTGATACGCCCCTATGTTCACAATAGTGGGAATTTCTGTTGTTGGCTCACACCACCAGTTTATCTGCTGATGCCACATCATTATCTCAGCATCCAGCAATCTCCTGATTCCTTCCATGTTTAAACAGTAATTGCCTTTGAGATCTGATTTGGAGTTTATCGCTCACTTGCTTGCAAGTTCCAACTTCTTTCACGTGGGGTTTTGTTTCACGTAATGTTTCATTAGATGGTTCGCTGCACAACAGGCTATAAACATATACTTAAGATCACCCAGAATACTGATGGAGACAATAGTATTTTTAAAGAAGCTCCAGAGGGTACACTTCTAAAAGTTATTGTGAATGTGAGAGTTAAACATTTAATAGTAAAGTGTGTTGATGAAGGTGCAGCCCATGTGTCTTTCATGATATTATAATTCCCTTTCAGCCTTTGATTGTGCATGCTGTTCAAAGTCTCATCTAAAATGTAGAGAGATGGTTGACATCCATCTGAGCTGTGTCTCTGTGTGTCTTTGTATGTGCGCGCAGGCTAGAGACTCTGGAGTTTTGATGTTCCTCTGCTTGTGTCTCTGAACCTCTTGCATCAAGCTGACGTGGGGTTTAACCTTTTGATGTTGAGGACTGTCAGTCATTTTCTTATGTAGGTTTTTTTTTTTTAAGCTACAGTCCTCCCTCTGGACAAGGTTGGAGAGCTGAACCTGTTAGATAAGAGGACCAGGGCAAAGACAGCATTAAAAGTCCACAGCGTTTTAGCTGGAGTTGAGACCATACCCGTGGGCTAAAAAGCTCCTGTATCCACTGGCAAAGCAGGAAAAATCCTGTTTGACAACTTTTAGGGAGTAAATGATTCATTGAGGTTTTTGAAACTTTTCAATTTAGTTTTTAGACTTCGTCACAGCTGCCACAGACAAAAAGGTAAACACTCACGTCGATGTTAAAGTGCCAAGATTCAGTCATAGTACAATAAGAGCTGTGTTAATCCAGTTTTGACATTCCCAAGCCTGATGGACCCCTGTGGGGCAGCATTATAAAAGTGTCTCCCTCCAAACTATTTTAAGCGTTTTCCAACAGCACGTAAACATGTCTAAATATAGGCTTGTCTGTTACTATGGACTTGGCAGGAGCTCTGAACAGTCAGAGCACTGTGCAACAAGGCCACAGGAATTTCTGATGTTGCAATATGAAAACCAGGGGCCCCTCGTGGATGTAAACTCTATGTAGGCCCGTCACCAAGGTGCAGGCGAGCAGAGTGGAAAAGCAAACTTCTCACAGATTTCACGGGGCTGGAGGAAAATTGCAGATAGAATCGTGGCACCTTCACAGAGCTAGACGGTCAGGAGAGTACCATGGGCTACAGTTACCCTTTCATATTTTATCATGTCATCGTGGTTCCTACTATCTGATGATGTTTATTATGCCAGAGGACATTAATCACACCTCTGGTTGCACACAAAAATCGGATTTAGCATTGTGGTTGAAATTGCATATAGTTAAGGCACATTCCAGCCATAATGACCTGCAGAGAGGGAGTTGGATAAAGTTATGTGAGCAGAAATTAACATTTTAAGACGTTAAATAGGCAAATGCAACTAGTTTAATTCAGTTTTCTCATTGTGAAAATGCTGTCTTTTAATATTATTTTCCCATTTTTGTTTCTCCTTTCATGTCTCTTCTTCCTTGTGTGTCAGTTTATGCAACATAATTGTACCGCTATTTTGGCCAAGACTTCTCAAGAGACCACACCAGTTAAATAAAGGTCAGGTTTTAAATCCCCTGAAAACCAGGCTGCAACATCTTAATTATTTCTCTATAATATTAAATATTCATGACTAAATAAGCAAAAAGCAAGTTTACATTAACATATTATTTATTAGGAGTTTAATAATCAAAAACTGAGCCATGCCAACTTCCAACCAATGAGGAAAGCACAGAAAAGAGAAAAAACTAAAACTGTTCTAACTTTGGCATAAAATAGTGGTTTCATGTAGGACCCCATCACTCATAGTAAGAAGCTGAGAAAATAGGTTTTCAAGGCCCTTAAAGAATATTTAATATCATCCATTGGAGGCTGAGCTTAGACAGTGTAGTCACAAAATCCCTCAATATTCCATATTTAGTCTCCAAACTCCTGTGTAACTGTGGCTGTAACTCTGCACGAATAGCAGAATGCCTGCAGAGCAAAAATTTACTGCTCATAACGTGTCCCGTTGTGACATCTCTCCGTGGACTTTTTACTGTACACCTAAAACCTCTAACAGGCTCACTCACAGCCTGCTAGAGGTTTTCTGTGTGCAGTAAAAGTCCACGGAGAGACGTCACAATGCCAAATCTCCCTGTTCTGCTAATGTTTTAGTCATGCTCTGGATTTGCAGGGCCTGATTGCGTGTCCTGGACTTTTTTTTTCTTCCTCTCCACATTGTTTGTTGTTTCTCACTTGAACAGAATAATGCATTACAATGTTTGCCATCAAACATGTACTGTGGCGCTGACAGTGGTGCAGATGCTCATTAGGAAAGGCGTTCAACCCTGGTGGGCTATTTACAGTGAAAGCTAGTGTGGCACCATAACGACCTAAAGTCAATAAGGAGGCTTGAGCCAGATGCTTTTGTGCTGTTTGTGTGTGTGTGTGTGTGTGTGTGTGTGTGTGTGTGTGTGTGTGTGTATGTTGCTTTCAAGTTGTGGAAATTAACTGGAATTCGTCTTTACCTCTCAGTGTTGCTCCTGTCTCTCTAAAAAGGTGCGAGCGTATTTAAATTTTCCGTTTCATTTGTGAGGTGCTGTGACTTGATAATTCCCAGTTTGCCTCGTGATGGCTCCCCTCTTCACAGAGTCCCTCCTTCATTATTGACAAGGGAAGGCTGTTTGCCTACCAGCTCACCACCCATGATGACTCATACTGAGCTGAACTCTCTTCTATTCATTACTTCTCACCAACCATCCTCCTCAGCTCCACTTTTCATTTCTCCTGACCTACTTTACACATACAGTGCAGTCCGTACGAATTTGGATAATACCACATTTTCCATTGTTTTGGCTTTTGTATCTCTACATATTAGATTTGAAATAATGACAATGACCCCGCTGTGGAACATCCAGCCAGAGGATCTGATACTTGCAGATTTAGTTGCATCTATTAATTGCTTCTTCTAAAACGGTGTTGTATTATTATTGGAGCCTAGCTGAGGTCAATATGAATATTGACATTTGATCAATTTGATTTGATCGAGAGTTTTAATAATCAGCCTTTATTTTATGGGACATAAACACATTCCCTATACAGTAGCATCCATGGCTGGAGGCTGCACATGAATAACTATATAACACTAGTGAAATTATATAAAATATATCTTAGTTAAGTTATAATTGTTGAGAATGCTGTACATCAATAAACACTTGTATTTGCTCATAAGTCCATAAAATTGTATTATGTTTATATACTGCTTAGAAATGATACATAAGGAGTTAAAATAACCACACACACATTTCTTTTAATAAAATCCCAAAACATTCTGTGTACTGCAGCTTCTTGTTGGCAAGCATATACACTGATCTGTGAAAAGCTCAAATTGGACACTATGATGTCTTCTTCTGTTTTGTCTTCTTTGTCTTCTTCTCCTTCATCTTCATCTTTGTCTTCTTCTCCTTCATATAATTCTATTTATTCTTCTTTGTCTTCCTCTTAAAATTCTTCTTCATCCTCTTCTTTGTGTTTTTATTTTTATGTTATGTGAGCAGTGTACCACAGTTCACCAATTCTCCTCCAATTTGTGGACAGCCCATCAGGACAATAACAGGGTTACAGTTACACTGTTCACCTAACATGGATGTAGGGGCCTTCAATGTACAGCTGAAAGTCACTCATTTCCACTGTTTCACTTAAAATCCAGAGTCCAGAGCAAAGACAACAAAAAATGTGTGGATGTCCAAATACTTACGACTGCATTTTAAGTACTGCTGACAGCTAATTATTTGGCTATGACTGAAACCCAGTAATTGTTCTCCACAGTCATTTTGAGGGTTTGGATAAAAGCGAGTACCTGAGGTTGCTATCATGCTGATTTACATGATGAGTCACACACACATACACACATCCTGACTTTGCCAGCGGCTGCAGGTGAGACTGACTGAGGCCAGTCATCACCCTTGTCTCATCTCATTACTTGGCCAGACACTGTCTCTTTGACAGCCTCATCAAACACACAAAGAAGACTCAGAGACAGTCGGGGGGGTGAAGGAAGAGGTGAGCCCTTCATCAAACTGCTGAGGGGAGTAACGGTGCAGAAACGGGACATAATAACACAGCCCTGTATGATGGGAAAATCTACATCTTGCACATCATTAAACACCACAGGAGGTGCAATTACATAACTTGACACTTTGTAACGAATGTAAAAATACATACCAATGTGTTGATTGAATGCTGGCTGTATTAACCCATAAAGAGCTTCAGTTTTAAACACAACGAAGACTGTTGGAGGTCAGCTGCTTGGTGCAGGCAGACAGGGCTCACTTCACAGCTGATGATGATTGCCTTTCATAAATAATGTCAGTGTTTGGGGTTGAACTAAATGCAATATTCATGTCCCGAGGCGTCTGGAAGGCGGATTCCTTTAGCAAAAAGAAAAAAATCTTGCACAAACTGTCTTTAAGCAAATGTCTTGTGTGACACAGCTGTATCGGTCAGTGGTCAATAGTCTTTACATAAATGACAGCAAAGGAATTTAGTTGCAGGTGACACTCTGAATAAACTCTCTGTGTTTGTCCTCAATCCCACATTCACACTCTCATTCTTCTTTTTAGTCATTCTCATCAAAACAAACTATCTATTTGCCTGCAGCTCTATTCAAAATGGTGCTTAGTGATTACAATGCAGATTCACAAAGACAATCTGCTCTGTCTTTGAGGGATCTGGCAGTTTTGTCTCGGTTTTCCCAGTATTGTTTTTATCCGAGACAAACAGCCACTCCAGCTGAATACAGCAGCACAAAATCAATATGCTGCATATTGCAATGGCATTTCATTCCCCTAACTCAATTAAATGTACCGTATTATTTAGGGTGCAAGAGAGAGAGATACAAGTCATTGATCTCCCTGTCTTCATTTTACACTCTCACTATACAACCACACACTCCTATACACACGTGCTTTTCTCAGATCCACTGTAATCTTTATTCCCACAGTACCTTTTTTTTGGAGAGCTATTCACATTTTATAGTGTGCTGAATATGAGACTCGGGGGTCCTTCCTAAAAGTTTCCTGAAGTAAAACGACGACGCTCTCCCCAGCGGTCGCCCCGGCTTTGTTCAATAACAGAATACCCTCTCCACTTTAATGGCTGCCATATTCCACAGCTGGCTGCTTCTACATTTATATGAAGTGTTTTATGTATCCTTTTTTCATTAGCACATCAAGTGCATCTGAAAGCACAAGCGCCACTACTTCGTTTTATACACTATACATGTTGTTTCATTGTTTTCTCTTGTTAGCGGGTCTCTTCAGAGAATTGTGGCTGTGTCTGAAATAAATAAATCCACAGGCCAACTGCTGTCAACGTGGTAGTACCGTTGCCCAGTGCTGCTTTTAAGGTTTTTCGGGGAAAGTCCAAGTTAGATGACAAGCCTTTGGCGACGAGACCAAGTCAGGTCTCAAGTTAATGAAGCAGAATCTCAAGTAATTTGTGACAAGTCAAGTCAAGTCCGAAGTTATTCGAATCTTAAGATCCGGCCAAGCCAAATCTCGGTCTCAAGTCTAGTGTCAAGTATATCAACAGGTACAAGTCATTGGAGACTTACAACACCAGGTCAAGTCATTCAAGACAAGCCCAAGTCAGATCTCATCACAAGTCAAGTCTCAGGTAATCTGAGACAAGTCCCAGTCAATTCTTGTTGTTCAAGAGAAAGTCTTAAGTCAGTGCTCTAGTCACAGTCCAAGTAAGTTCACAAGTCTTCATAAGTCAATTAAAGGTGAAGATGCGAGTCATTCAGGTTGATGAGTCCAAGTCTGGTTTCAAGTTCTCATTTTTGTGAAATCTGACTCAAAGCCAGCAGGGCTGTAAGTCTCAACTCTACAGCCCTGCTGAGGCAAAAGACATAAGAAGAGAAATGACTTGGCCAGTTTTACATTCACAATCACACTACCACCTCCTAAATCACAGTCTTTCACTCTTCAAGGTAAAAAACAATATTGGCAATTACTGTGAGATGATTGGATGTTTGCAGATGTCCCCAGTGGATTACTGCAGGACTCCAGGTCGGAACGGTCCGTGATGGAGGAGAGGTGCTGAGAGAAATCTTAATAGTGAAAGGTGAGATTTTAAAAGGGGAGGAAGAGGGAGAACATGGGGGAGGCAGGGGAAGATTATGGAAAAAGAAAGACTATAACAGAAGAAAGGCATAATTGTGAATCTTATGTCTTATGGAACCAGCAGCGGCACACTCCTGCACACAGTAGTGGCATTGTCCATCTTTCACATCCTCACAAAGAGTTGGGGTCCTCCGTGGTCCAACCCCACACCAGGGATGGATATTGCACTAATGCTGCCCACAAGCTTGGCAGCTTTCTTTTCTCTCTCCCTCCAAGGACGCTGACAAGCTCTTGTGGAAATTATATTTATTTCATTCACGTTTTCTTTTAGGTGAAAAAAGAAGAGACAAGCATCAGTCCAATGGGATTTATTCACTTCTTCATAGCTTGTAAAAACAACTAAAATGCCAACATTTCCTTTGACTGATACAAAAATTGTATTTACAAGGGCAGATATGAAAGACGTTCTTCGTCCTTCCTTAGTGTGTGGTTTTTTGAAAATAGAGACTGACAAGAATCCTAGTCATTGTTGTCTATATTTACAGCTCATCATGGCAAACTGTTGTGTTTACTCAGCCACTGACCCCATCCTTTCTCTCTCACAAACACAACAGCTGCAAAACATTTCATGTAGAGATGAGGTGGAAAGCCACTGCAAATGCAGTTAATTTACGTTCTTTCACCCGAGATCCAGGCAAAAACGTGTTTTAGAAAGCCATGCTTCTGTGATGGTGTGTCTCTCTCTTCTGTCCCTGTCTTTACCACTATTGTTTCTGTATTAAATCGATACAAAGAGGAGAAAAACAGGATTGGTGGAGAGTCTGTGTGTCTGAGGAAATGTAGTTTAAATTCCAGAGATTACATTTTACTGGGGAAATGTCAAGGTGGATAACATTACCGGTTATCTATCTGGGGTTCAGGCCCAGACTTGGCAACCAATGACTTCACTATTAATGGATGGACAAGAAGAGAGGTGGGAAAAAAAGGGTTTTCACTGTAGGGCCATTTTGGTGCTGTGGTTTTTTTCCCCTAGCTCTTGGAATGTGTTCAGATTCAGAGTACTTTCAACTTGAAAGTGAGCTTTGTGAGGCACAATAGTAAGTTTGTTCTTAAATCCACACTGTTGGCTTTTCCTGTATATTCACAGCAATAAATTACAAGTCAATTGTTACACTGTGTTATGAAGTGACCTGTGTGAAACCTGGGAAACGTATTTTGGTTTCTTTTGTGAATTATAGATATAATAGTTAACTTTATTTCATGTGAGTGAATTTGCAAGTTTATGAGGACCGGTTTACGCAGCTGCTAAAGTAAAATAAGCCTTTACAAAACAGATTTTGGGGGAATTACTCTCCTAACTAGCATTGTTTCAGCATGGGGTTGGAAACGAAACAGAATTTTCCACCACAATCCATTTGGGACAGCAACAAGATTTTTGTGGATGGTCTTATGATCATTGGATTTCCTTTGGTTTTACTTTGTTTTCTGTTCCAGACACTGAAGATTTGCTGAAAATTACTGGTGTCTGACTGGGACATTTTTTAAAATGAATGACATTTAAAAAGGAAAATCTGAAAACAAGATTATTATAATTATCTTCAGCCTCATTTTTAACATTTAGACTATTATTAGCTACTACTGAATCCTCCAAACAAAGCAATTGTGGACAGATAAAACAATATACAATTTAATATAGTGGAAGTTAGATTTTTGAACAATAATTCATGACAAAATATGACAATAACAAATGAGGAGGAGGTAAAGAACGCCACACAGGGACTGTGTTATTTCTGTATCAGGACACCTCAGAGTGCATTATCTGGGGTATGTCCACTGATACTTGCAAACACAAGCTAAAAGGTCGCTTGTGTTTAAATTGCCATCAATATTTCAAGTTTGTTTGGTTAACCCGTGTCTACTTCACCAGTAACTCAGCATGAAGCAGAAGCTGTTACAATGGTTAGCAGTGCTTCTCAATTTTCTGTTATGCCCCCCCCCCAGGAAGAAGAAAACATTTTGCGCCCCCCAATCTCCGCAGCGATAGTATTATTTGTCTATAAAATTGTTATAAGTACACCTCTGCATAACATTTTATCCTTATTAACATTAAAGAAAACAACAAAAAGAAAGAAGAATGACAGAGACCATGTCTAATGCTGCAGACAGTATCAGCTCCTCTGCGATGGTGTGGGTTTTTTTTCACTGAGCAGTTTGGTACGCCACCTTATATGATGCTATCAGCGCTCGTTGGTTTACTGCTGCAATTTAATAAGCCTTCTGAATTGACTTAGATTGGTGGTTAAACTGTTGTCTGGATCTTTGTTTGAGGAGTTCTATTCTATCCATTCAGACACCTGCCTGCCAATTAGATACAAGTATTTTCCATGAATGTGGTACAGTGTGAATTTTGAAGAAGAGTTCTAGCTTTGGATAAAGTCAGGTCTAAAAATTCTACTAGTGTCGAGCCTTTGCCCACTGGGTGAGAGTGCCTGTCGGAGCCAGAGCTGCCTCTGTCATTGGCTGTTCTCCTTTGGAAACCAGGTGCGGAGAAAAGCTAACGATTCACTCCAAAAAAAGGTACAAACAGAGTGGAGATGGGTGGGTGATACAAAGCCGTGTCAGCAGTTGGCAGTCGTCACTATCACTAATTGCAGCATCTGTCATGGTGGAGGAGAGAGAAAGCTGTTCCAGGTACAGAAATCCAAATGCCAAACCCTATTTTATCACAGTCTGTCAGATTACAGCAAGGCACCAGCACACAAGCAGCCCACCTGCTTTTCCAAACTCACTGTCGGGGACTAGATTTAGAATCCTAACACACATTTTTATTAAGAATCTCTGTGTTTTCTACTCAACCTGTGGTCCAATTTTGTGTTTGGCTTCCCACAAATCAGATCACATTTGCATCTGCAATAAGCTGTCTGAGTGAGTATTCCCCCAGCTTAAACTGATGTCGGCTTTGACCATCAGTTATCTCAAAACAATAAAAGCTACAAAGCCAGTCTAAGGTTGCAGGGGAGTGCCAGCATATTTTATTCCACCCTCTGTCACATAAAATTCTCCATCTGACACCATGCATTGAGAGGTAAAGAGAGAGAGAGTGAGAGGGAGCTACAGCTTCTGTCACCAAACCACACCAAGGGCATACTAATATCAGCTCAGTCCAGCTGCTCTCCACGCACGGATGGATAAGCTTGATTATGAAACATTACAGAGCCTCCCTGTCTGCTGAGACAAACCACTGAAGTGTTGTGTGTCAGAAAGTTGACTGGCCACGATGCAGAGAGGTGATTGGCCAATATGCAACAGCATAGATTCTGTCTCTTAGGTGTCTGATTGCTTATTACGCTGCCGAGGTCTGAATGTTGGCTTAAGGTGCCATTTAGAATGAAATTTCACCTCGGTTTATTCAGGCAAATTTGACCGCCGGACTGCCAGACTGTTCACCACAAACAGCCAATGAACTGACTGTGCAGACTGTGTGTAGAGTGAATAGTAGTGTGACAGCTCAGACTCTGATTGATTGATTGACAGTTCTTACTTTCCTTCAGACCCCTCTCCCTTTACCCCTTGTCTCTTGTCAAACAGCCTCAAGTAAACCATTTCACACTTTGTAGGGTTAGACTCAGGGAATTAAAACTACTTTGCTTTGGTAAGGGAATGATCAATAGTCAAGTTAGTACAGGGAGGTGATGGGATGTGACCATGAACCATGATCTCCCATGTAAAGTCCCCTGCTTTGTTGACTCAACCATAACCAGAAAGCTAAAACAGGCTAAAAAGCTCTGCTTTAACATTACATGTAGACATTCGATCAATTATTAATATAGAAACTATTGATTCATGGAGCAAACGACCAATGCTGTCATTCTTCTGTGGAGGGCATTCTCCTACCACCAGCACTGCTACTAAAACACAGAGGCATAGATCACTGTACTGTCTAGGTTTCATGTTTTTGGAGTGACATTTGGAGAGACTTACACAAGGCCAACACACATGGAAAGAACCAACCCGAGTACCTCAGTGTGACACTAGAATTTACTTTATTCCTTTGGTCAGTGTGTCAAAGCATTGCCAGGCAAACCCTTCACAACTCATGTTATGAGCACCGGGCAGCCCAATCATAAACACACAGAATGTTATGGATTTCATGAGGTGGTGCACCAAAATGTCAATGGTATACTTGTTTGGTGCTTCACTGGTAAGCAAGCAGGCATCGTGAGGAGCCTGCTGAAAGGCAGGGTTATTGCAGTGTCAACACTTTTAGGAAGATGGATGTATACTTTGAAAAGAGAGCGAAGTAGACCTAATCACCCCATTAAATTGCAGTTAACAAAAAGGTCAGTGATTTCAAGCTAGACATGTTCTAACCAGTTCCAGTGGAGAAGCCTTGAGGGATTTTGAGGGAGAAAGCCGAGTGGTTAAAATTGAAACTGGGCTATCTTTGCTTGAAAGAAAGTTAAACATCTAGGTTTTTGACTTGTACACCTAAAAAGATTTCCTTTTCCAGTCAAATTTAGCCTAATTTTACTCCTAGTTGTCTTTTGATTAATTTGGACACTGCAAATTCCACCAAAAATTGCTAATAAAAAGGGGAGAGTTTTTATGAACCCAGAAGAGTCAACATACTGCAGAGTGGATAATCCGTCCCCAGGCTTCAGCAAAGACAGGCGGATATTGTGTTGTTGTCCTGTAGCATCTAGTGCTGGGCTTTCAGAGCCAGTGTGCTGATAGCCCCCAGGCATGGAGCTGTGGTACAGAGAAGTACAAGGCGGAGGTGGGGGCTGCTTTAAATTTCCCCAGTGAAAGGCTAGTGTGCTGCTAACACACCGAGAGGTCTAAATGTGCAGCATCAGCAGGATTGTGGAGGACACTTAAGGATCAAAGCTCAGCAGAACGTCTTTGAATTCTGGAGATGCATGAGCCGGAATTGAAAGTTGAAAGTCAGAGGAACCTGTAATGGCCAGATTTTGCAAGTGGCAGCGTGATTGTATTCATAAATGCTCATTTCAATACAGGAAAGGAACAGAGAATAAAAAGATGATGAGAATGTGCTCCAGTCTAACAATGACTGGCAACTTCCTCTGTGGCAACAGTCTTCAAATGGAGTCCCACAGATTCACTCGCATGTATAAGGAATGTCACACACTATGTTGGGTTTTGACAAACTGGGGACAGGAGGAGACTCAGTTGTCATTTCCATGTCGACCGCTCTTGTAATCATTTTTCAGGGTGTTTGTTCCTTCCCACCTACCATTTGTCAAGAGGGATCGTTTGTGAGAAAACAGCAGCAACAACAGCTGGAAAACTCTAATACCAATAAACTCTACTGGTACCAACATTACAAAACGGTTACACCTAATTTGATGGATATACAGTGTAATCAATATTTTCATATTAAATATACTGCTATACTGTTATACTGCAAGTTTCTTTTGTATTTAGTCTACCCTAATTTTTATAAATGAGGTGTGCTACCCTTGTGAAACCTATAATTTGTGATTGTTGTTTGACACTGTATTAGAGAGATGTTGATTCAAGTCACTTTTTGTATTTTGCTCCTCCAAAATATTGGAAAAACCTTGCAACATACTGCAGTCCCGCAGAACAGTCACAGAGTGCTTCAAAACTTAGCACACCATTCAAAGCACAAACAGCTTAAAGTGAAGCAGTGTTTATTGCAGAACTATATAATTATGATGGTTTTTCTATTTTTCTGGTCTCTCAGTGGAGACCCCACATTGCTGACATTCTGTGAAAGGCCTGGTATTGTGGCTACTGTCTCTGACCAAAACACCAGACAGGCCACAGTCATTAATCCCACTGCATTTACAGTAGATGACTGGGTTAAAAAATGTATTTGACATCCGTCATTAGTAATTCATTAGCTCAGACACAAACAGGAACAACACTGGTGATTAATTTCACTTCACCCTGATGATGAAAGGAGAGCTTTTCGCCCCTGGGCCAAGGGCAGCCTTTTTACAAAGTGTTGCACCATATTAGCCTTAAACACACTTATACAGTACATTATGGCACCGGTTTAATATACCTTTGATGGCTTCCATCGTGAAAGACGTTGACAGAAACTGCTGAAGTTAAAAAGTGACATTTCATGTTTGCCAGGCTCCGCTGTTCACAGAGAAGTTGTGCTGCATTCAGACGGAGTGTCACAGTGATGCTTGGAGTCATGATTTATCCATTATGACACTGAGAGCTTCTGTGGCAGCTTGCCCAACTCAAGCTTGTGGTCTCCTTGTCACTGCAAGTCTCTGTGTGACACTTTAGGTTGCCAGTCTTCCTGGAAAGACTCCTCCTGCTTCTGCTTCCTTACACACAAACACATTTTTCTTTTGATTCACCGCCTTGGATCAGAGTTACACACAGATCCAGTACATCCCATCTCATGGGCAATTTATCCTTTCCCATCTGCCCACCTCCCCTTTCTTCATCTCCTTTCCTTAGGAGTTTACCCTTTGCTACACACACTGTAGCATGAATCCTCTCCAAGGGTGTTCAGAAATACCACTCCATGTTTTTAGACTGAAAAACTTGAGACTTGAATTCCTGTGGGCACCATTATGGTCCCATTTCCCTTGGTCATTTTCTTTCCTTCCAGCAGTGGAAGCTGAGATGCACATCCCTCCCCCTCTTGCCCTCCTCCTCCTTCCTGCTGCCTCCTCCTCTTGCCTAGCCTCAGTCATGAACTCTGTAAACACTGAGGCTTTGTCTGCAGCTGTTGTGGTCAATCTGCAGCGTAAAGCCAAGCCCTCATGGAGCATCACTTTGTGCACGGCGTCGACCGAGTTAGTGGACTGCTTCAGTTGACCTGAAGAGACCAGAGGGCGGCAAAAAGGCAAAGTCATGGTGGCTGGTGCTGTCTGCGGCTTATGTATCCTCTAAACACCCGTAGGTGTATTTTTATGGCCACAAGTAATGTATCCTCATTTTAGAGTAGAAGCAGCACTTGTACCTGACTGAAGTCAATGGAAATTGAATCCCCAAACCCAATAGGGATTGGGATGCACCAACTGGAGCTGATATAAACAAAGATTTGAATGAATTATAGTTGACCTTAAATAGGTTTAAAATAATTACATCAGATTAAAAGTTGCGATTATTATTATTTATATAATATTGATATAATATAGATTATTTGTTTTCCTTTTTTGGGCATCTTGGGGGCAGAAGAACTCCTCCACAAGCTGATAGACGCACTGACTGACAATAGCACCAACAGTTAGATTTGGATAAAAGAAAAACTAAATGTGAGTTTTAACTGTTGTTTTTTGCACTTTACAAAACTAGTGCTGTCACTGTTTGAAAGCCACACAACACCTCTCTTAGGAAAAAAAAAAAGCTGCTACAGCCATGTTAGCAGTTCTAGGAGACTGCACTTTGGTGTTTTTAGCTAAATGCTAATGTCAGAAGGCTAACTTGCTGTAACCGGACAATGATATCATGTTTAACAGGTATAATTGTTATCATGTTCACCATGTAAGTTTAGCACATTAGCATGCTAATATTTACTAAACCAATGTGTTGAACAGATTACATTTTCAAAGGTAAGGATCACTCACTTATTTCAACTCATCATGAGGGGGACCATGAATGTTTCTACCAGTATTTGGTAATACTTGGTAATGCCAACCCATCCAGTAGATGTTGATATAGTTCACTAGATACATGAAAGCTTTGACCTGCTGGTGCTAGATGCAAAGTAAGGCTGACCTAGGTCACTAGGCTTCATCCTCTAGAAGACATGAATGTACAAAATTTCATGGCAATCCATCCAATACTTACCGACCACCCATCCCTAGGGTGACGCCACTAGCATGCTAAAAATCTTCGTTTAATCCATGTTAACGCTGGCCACTGCAACCCACCCTAAATATGATCACACGCACAGTACCACCGAGGGTTTGAAGCGCTGACATTAACTAATTGCAAGTATCTCAACAATATAAACATCTTTCATTTTCTTTGGGGGATTTTGGAAATGTTGATAGATCTGGCTCACATGAATTTGAAAATTTGTTGAATGAATCACACTCAGACTCACTGCCCAGTCTTGATTTGAGTCGTCTCTTTCTTCTGTTGTGAATCTTTCTCCATTCATTATAGTGAGGTGATCGACTAGTGGTAGTCCATTGACTCTAATTATGTCTCCCCAATCAAAAACCCAGACAGCAATGTTCCTGCTGTGGAAAATAAATTAAATTAATTTGTAATCAAGTTTATTTTCTACTGGAAAGTGAAGAGAGGATGCCCAGAGACACGAACAACAGGTAGATGAGTCATCCTCCTCTTGCATACAGTAGAGTTACTGCCAGGCATTTTGCATTCAGTACCACAGGGCACAGACGCACATAGAAACGTTCTGCATCAGATACTCTTCTCTGTGATTTATTCTTCTTCCTGCATGATCACTGCTGCGTGATGACACTTTGTTTCATATTGGCCTCAATGCAAATGAAATGTACGTTTCAATTTGTATGGGAACATGTACATACATTGTTTCTTTCATTATTTATTATATATAATTATTTAGAATTATGGATTTCCTCTAATTTGTGGTTTGTCTATCTGTCAACATATTGACACATTATGTTGCCAACATAACAACAACAACTACGGCCCCTGGTCCAACCATATTCGGACCCTTTACACCTCTACACCCTCTATTTTCTACTGTTTATTATTCTTTTTTCAATAACTTTATTGAGCAGTGTAACTGTATGTTTGTCCATATCGATGCTGATATTTGTGTTTTGTTGCATTAGTATTTTACACAAATACTTACTAAAGAGGAACTGTTGTAATTTTTTTGGATTTATTATGCACAGTTTGTTGGTCATGTGGCACATTTTTCTGCTCCTGACACCTGAGATGTGTTGTTCTCATGAGAAAACTCTCTTAATTATGCAGATATATAATAAAAAAATAACATCTAATGATTTGGTGTATCGTGAGACTTGAACCTCTACAATTGTGACGATGTAGTGTTTGCCTTTTAAAAGATTCATATGGACTGCAGATGTGTCTACAACCCAGAAATAAATCAGGTGAGGGTGTGACAACTAAAACGATTGGTCTGAGAGTCACACTAGCCGAGTGTGCCTCAGATCTGCAGGGAGGAACACGTCCTTTTGAGGACCTTGCTGCGCTTAATCAATATATATATTCCCTTTGGTGTGAACTGAAAGAGGCACGTTGAGGAAGAGAAAAATGGTCAGTGCAGATTACTCTTTAAGGATTATATGTCATTTGCCCTTTAAGATGCACATGTATTTTATTAGAGCACTCAGATGTCATAAACCTAATGCAAAAGGCCCATTAATATGAGCGCTGGCATACTAGCCAAACATTTTTCTCTGATATATCTGTGGTGGTACAGGAAACAACGAATAGCTTATCCTATTCCAGCACTGCATTAGTCATAATTCTCATGCTGGCACCTTATTCTCCACACATTTAATGGATACAGATCTTTATAATTTATCTTCTTCTTAACTGCAACTTTACCTGAATTACATTTTAGGCACAGTACTTTGATTACATCCTTGCAAAGTGCCACAATCTGATTTCTTCATTATCTAAGGAATGAATACAAATGGGCTGGCTGAGAAAGAGACAAAGGGGTATGGAAGAGAGAGGGGACAGGGAGAGATAGCATATTAAAAGAAAGTCAGTTGGAGAGATGGAGGGGAAAAACGGAGGAAAGACAAAGGGGAGGCAAGGAACAAAGAGCTAAAAAGAGTGGAACAAGAGCAGCCATCCAGTCTGGATGAGCCCCTCTTGACCTTCTTGGTCTGAGAAATGGTGGTGGAACACACACCAGTGTTTGAAGCCAGCCTTGCACCACATGCTTGAATGGACCAGGCAGGCTGACTGTTGGCAATGAGTGTGTGGCAAGGAAAATCAAGTAGCTTTACAGGGGCTACTTCAGGTTTGGCTGAGGCTGTTAAAGCCCTGCCAGAGCCCGGACCTCTGTGTTCCCAGATCCTCGCAGGGCCTGTGGCCTGTCACTTGCCCGCCAAATCTGGAGCTCATTTGTGGAATACGGTACTTCCTATCGTGGCTGAGTGGGATGCAGGTCTCTAAAGAGTGTAGGATCAAAGGATGCACAGGACCCAAGCACATTGCTCTGTGTCACCCTGCGGTAACCCTCATTTCTCCTGCCAGGTTGGATTCCACTCATATTTCACAAGCAAACTCTGAGCATCGCTCAGCGCTCTGTTCTGCTTCATATGAAATAATAACCTGTCCTAGATTGTAGGCTGTGTGCACTTTCCCCCAAACTGCAAGACCTGTTTGACAGTGTGACTGATAAAACAAGTGTGATAAAGTAGATCAAACCTGAAGGTTACAGCAGGTTAGAGGTTGTAACCAGTGGTAGAAAGTATTTTTATTTATTTACGTTAAGTTACTTTACACTTCTTCTGTACAGTGCGGAAGGGAAAACACTAAACTTCTGTATTTGAATGCAAAACGTTTACATGTATTTACAATCTCAATCCAACGTCCACTTACAAGCTTTCAGTCCATCCACCGAGGGAGACCATGAGATGTGGTTGAAAGCTCTGGAAAAAAAGCTAGTAAGTGTAACCCATTTAAGCTTTACCGGGATAAATTAAAGTCCCAAAAAATGCACTCAATGCAAAGCCTATAAAGAGGAGTTGGCCAGGAGTTTGCCATTAAAAGTGCACAGCATTATACTAATTAGAGTGGATTTTATTGATCCTTAACAGCATGCAATATGTTTTCTCGTGCATCTGTTTCAAAGTGAAATACCGGCTGTCTGTCACATAACGTTTTTCAAAAAAAAACTTTCCTGGTTTTTCAAATAAGCAGTGAATGAGAAAATTGGAGAGCATGTGTTTGTGTTAATTACTGCTGACTAATGAGAACTGATCTCACAGTGTGTGTTTGTTATACTACAATGATTCAATGAGTAAATTTGTAAATACATTTTTTTTTTGTTGTGTATGTAACTCAACACGATCTACATAAACATCATTTTTAAATGACATCACATATATTAGTGATGAAATCTTCAACTGAGACCGTGTGTCAGACCTGTACTGCAGTATTAATTCCACCACTGCTGCTGTTTTTTATGTTGTTGTTGAAGTGGATGAAGTGTGTGCAGCAGGATTTGTGGTGCCTGAAGGTCAGCACCCAGGGGGAAAGAAAGCCTTCGACTGTCTCAGCCAAGTAGCTTGAGGTTGTTGCCACAAGATCCAGTTCAGAACAGCTCGTCTTCTGGGTGACAGGTGTCAAATCTCTTGAGGATTGTGAGACAGGCTGAATAAAGATGGATCATCCAGGTTGTGGCTTGTAGGTTTAACATTATCTTAGGACTATATGCCTAGATTTGTTAGTAAATCTTGAATTGCATCTGCAGTCAAGCTCCCTGCATTTCTTCCTCTTATTTTAAGCATTTAACACCTGCCAAGTGTTTGTATATTGATACCTTTCTTTAGTTTCATTACAGTAAGGACACAGCACCATCTAGTGTCAGATTTAATCATTGCAACTGGATTAAATGCAGCATTTATCTGTATGCTTTGACCTCTGGGGATAAATAATGACACCATGCCAGGCATGTCTGTGCACCGTTTTTAACAGCTTGCAGGCTCTGTTGCATGATCTGAATACTTTCACGGAGTCAAAGCTGAACCACATTCAAACATGGAACACAGTCTGGCACAAAAACACCTTTTCTGCATTATAGCTGGGTACCTTTGCTGAGTAAAACCCAGATGGGTTGATTTACATCAGTCAATGTTCAGGATTGAGGGGTTTTGATCAGCAAAGCTTACTGGATGACTCAGTGAACCTGCTTCCTGAAACACACCTCTGGTCTATCAAACAACTCTGTTAAGTCTCAAGTTCCACACAAACAAAAAAAGAGGTAACACTGCAATACTTTATTTGAAGAACAATGGATTACGCAACAACTCAACTGCCTTTAAAAGACAATATTTACTTTGTTCTATAACAAATTAAACATTCATTAGAAAGCTCAGTCAAACAGTGTACACATACTGTGAATATGTAAAACCAAACCAGCCTCAGCTAGTCCTCCTAACACTCCTTAATCCTTCTACAGCATGTTGCTTGACTACAACAAGCAACATGCAACAACAAAATGACTAAACAATGCAGCATGAAGAGCCAGAACGTATTTCTTTCACAGTAACACATCATAACTTGTGTAAAATGAAAACAAGACTGCTACATGTAATATTAATATTTAATATTATATTGGAAATTAAAAGTTTGAACTTTTAGTCAGAATTTTAGTGCAATTATGATTTTCTTTTTTTTCAAAATCTTTCAAGACCTGGAATCTGAAAACATCATATGCATTTCAAGGCTGTGTACTTCAAGTGTAGAAACCCTGCTCTTGAGATTAAACATACACACACAACAACTAGCTGGCCTTCTATGTAACAACTCTTTTCACACGGTTTGTGTTTGCAGACCGCAGACGTTTGACCAACTGTAGCCCGTTAAAAATGTAAACTACAATTGTTCAAGTCTTGCTTCACTTGTAAAACCAACCCTTTTTGAAAATTAAAAAAGGTTTCATTGAAGACACATTAATTATTTACAAATTACCAGCAAAAATCTGAATCAACAATTTCAAAATTCATCCGTTTAGATGAAATAGATTATCTTTTAAACATTTAAAATCACTGAGGTTTGCAGTCTCTCCTGGGGCCGCCTAATGGAACCTTTTCCTTTACAGCAGTTTTTGTGTACATAAAGTGTCAGTGTAGCCTCAGAAGCACGCTCCACACAGTCTCTGCATACTGCACCTCTAGAGTAATACCCTTCAAAAGAACCCATATCTTTGAAAAACAAATAAAAACTCAATGTTTAGAGCAACATTTTGACAAGCCGTACAACAGCTTTGACTTATATATAATATTACCCGGATGGCTGTCAGTGGATTGTTGAATAGCTGAGTTGAGGTTGTAGTTTAAATGAGACTTCACTTATATAGCGCTTCACCCCCAACCTTATTGGCTCCCAAAGCGCTTCATAGATTGGTCTCATTCATTCATTCAGTCACTCACGAACACACACACACACACACACACACACACACACACCGATGGTGATGGAGCTGCCATGCAAGGTGCTGTCTTCATCGGGAGCAACTCTGGATTCAGTGTCTTGCTCGAGGACACTTGGACATGTGGACAGGAGGAGCCGGGGATGGAGCCGCTGGACCTCCTGAGCCACAGCCGCCCTCTAGCTTAGAAAGACATGATGGTTCTCTGGATGATGTCGACACATTCGTGCAGCTCGTGCTCTTTGATGACGAGGGGAGGGGCCAGGCGGATGATGTCACCATGGGTGGGCTTGGCCAGCAGTCCGTTGTCACGAAGGCGTAAGCACACTTTCCAGGCATCGTAGTCTGGGGGGGTATTTGAAAATAGATTAAATGACTGCAAGGTGCAAATTGAGCTTTACTCTTCATTTGACTTACAAAGAATTCAATACATTTGACGTCTCACTTTTAATTTGTCAATTTGAACCAGTCTGTCCTCAAGATGAACAGCACAAAGAGGCTCTTGGATCATTTTGTTCCAGTCACTAATTCAATGTAAATTAATCAGTTCTGCCTCCAATGTTGATCCTCTGGTTTCCAGTAGAGTACACACTGAGTTTGTAATCATTCATAGTTTACACATTTGATTTGTGGATTTGCTTTTCTGTCATGAGGCCATAGTAATTCATCTACAAAACTAAAGCCTGTTAGCCAAGTTTAGTCTTTTGGTTAACAAATGATTAGAAATAGCTCAGTACTGTACCTTTGGTCTCCTTGATGACGACTGCGTTAAGGAGGCCTTTCCCTCTTACTGTTGTCACGATGTCTTTGGGCAGTTTACTGAGCTCGGCCCGCAGCAGCTCTCCCATCCTTTGAGCATTCTCTGCCAGCTTCTCCTCCTCCATCACCTGCCAATAAGAATAGTTTAAAAAAAGACATTTTTCTTTTGATGTTAAACTTGTCTTTGAAGGTATCTGCAGAACGCTTTATGGTATATGTTTCATATGACAGTGGGACATTCTTTCCATTAAAATCAATTAAAACAAAAAAGGCAAAAACAAGAAAGAGTCATGAGTTGTTAAAGTGTAGACAAACAAGGAAAGATAATGGCATTTGAACACTGACCTGAAGTGCAGCGATAGCGACCTGACAGGCCACGGGGTTACCTCCATATGTGGACCCGTGTTCCCCAGGCTTGATGGTCAGCATTATCTCATCATCGCACAGCACAGCAGAAACCTGAGCAGCACAAACAGATAAGGTAAAGCAAAAAGGTAGAAGTGACAGACATACACACTCCTGTCTGGACTGCAAAAATCCATAAAAGTTCAAGTCGTTAACTCTTGTAAACCAAATCTATCGTGTGACTGAAAGACAACAAGAATGCTTACAGGATAAACTCCTCCAGAAAGAGCTTTGCCCAGAATCAGCATATCTGGACGGACGTTCTCGTGGTCCACAGCCAGCCGACGGCCAGTCCGTGCCAAACCCGTCTGCACCTCATCAGCAATCCACAGCACCTGGACAAAGCACAGGACAGAGAGCATATTGGTTTTACGACAGTAATCTCAACAGCCCAGGGTTGTTTGGGGCCTGTAAAAAATCTAAAAATAGATAAAACTGATGTAGCCACATTATTTCCTGAAGCTACTTTAGTCTATACACATCCAGGGAATGTGCGATGCTGCACAGGTCTGTACATTAGACCTGTACATTAAACACAATGGGTCTTTTCTTGTGATCTTGAAGGAAATGTCTATGGAATTTCACAAAACAACAACAATTTTATATCACATTTGAAAAAGGACACTGCTCTCAGAGAAAATAACCAGGTGAGTAAAGGCTGAAAAAAAGAAAATCTCCTACACAAAATACCTGCACAAGACTTCCCTATAGGTTTCATTAAATGTCTTACAATTAAACTTTACAGCTGCTATAAGTTGTCATATTCTCTTTTATAAACATGTCACAACAGTGCATGTTTAAGTGTTAGCACAGAGGACTGCAGTGAATAATGCAACAACATTAGCAAAATTATTATTTATTATATTATTATTAGTCTTCTCTGGCACAATTCAACATAGCTGCTCTTCACTTAACTTTACTTCGACTTAACCCTTGTCTCTCCTTGTGAAGTACAGGCCATCTGCAATGCTTTCCTACTCTTTGTACCAGATAGAAATAAAAATAAATAAAAAACTTAAATTGTTAAAAAGTTACATCAGCCCAGACTGCAGTTTGCCCTCAATTAATATGGCAGAGCTGGCTGCTGTGTGTTTGGTTGTTTGTAATGGTTTTTGCACTGATAAGAATTAAGAGCACTTGTCCTCTGCAAGCTGGACTACTGCAACTCGCTCCTGGCCGGTCTCCCAGCCTGTGCAATCCGTCCCCTCGAGAAGATCCAGAATGCAGCAGCACGTCTGATCTTCAACGTACCGAGGTTCACCCACGTCACCCCTCTCTTCATCTCCCTTCACTGGCTACCCATCGCTGCTTGTATCAGATTCAAGACCCTGGTACTGGCCTTCCAAGCAGTGAACAGGACAGCACCAACCTACATCCAGACCATCCTCCACCCTTACACCCCCACCCGCCAACTACGGTCCACTTCACAGAACCGCCTGGAGGTTCGCTCTCTCAGGGACACCCGCTCACATTCAAGACTTTTCTCCTACAATACAACAGCACTTAAATGACACATTGTTCCTAGAAAGTATAGCATATTGTACGTTATTATAGTGGAATTGTATTTTAGTTTGAATGTCTTGTATCTTGATAATGTACAAAGATAATCTGTTCTTAGATTTAATGCTCTTGTGATTCTCCCACTGGCAGCGATGTACTTACTTACAGCACTTGTGATTCATCTCTTACAAGTTTGATGAGATATCTTGTTGTTTTTGATCATGGTTCTATGCACTTTATGTAAAGCTCTTATTTGGAAGTGGCTTTGGATAAAAGCGTCTGCTAAATGCCTAAATGTAATGTAATGTAATTAGTGACTATTTTGGTAGTGCTTTATTTTACAGTTTACAACTTTTTTTCCCCCTAATAACTTCACAGTCTCTTTTAAAGAATTACGTAATTTGGAATTAATTTGAGATAAAATACAGATAGTGTTCAAATGGCATGCTACCAAAATGTGATTCTAGTTATGTGCTAAACTGATGTAATCTAGACGTTTTTAGTCACAGCACAGCAGGTCAGCGTTTCTTTTAAGGAAATCCTTCTGGAAATCCACAACAGCTTCTCATCACAACAAACTAAACTAACTAAAAGTATAGAATTTGTCTAAATTTGCCCCTAAAATTAAAACCAAATTACATCGTTCTTTACAGGAAAGTTTCAAGAAATTATTAGTAAATTATGAGGAAGTAACAGATCCGTTTAAAAAGGTGTGACCACTCCTTTCAGTTGCTGCATATACGTTTTAGATGTTGTGTAGTCAAATCTATCAGCCATGTGTGTACAATTTTATACAATGTATGTGTTTTTCAACTTTGTAGTCCAGTCATCAGAAATGAGATGCAGAGCCATCTGTTTTCTAGTTTATATAAAAACCAACCTGACTGGCTGCAGTCTTGTATCTCTGTTGTTTTACTTCATCATGATACTCATTGTCTATTTAACACACGAAGCGCCAAGCCAATCAAAGTGAACTGATGACTTCTGACCTTGATAAAGGGACGCTGAACCCCTAAGGTCTCATAAGCTTTGTGTTGATGGGTCAGGGAGAGAGTTAGCTTAGCATATAATTAATGTTAAATAACCCCTGGTTGTTTGTCAACACTTTTCCCACTGTCTTTTTCCATGCCTTATAATCTTCAGAGTGCCTGCAGGCATAGCATTCTCTGATAACATCTTAAGCCTCTTGTTCCAATACCCTGGCCTGGCAGTAACAACACTGGCCAGTCACTCATTTACAAGCAAAGATAAATGCACAGTCCTTAATCTGTCTCCAGTTAGGTCTCCAGCAACACAACACAGGCCAGGCCCACGCCTTTAACTCCTCCTCAGGCTTAGCTGCTCCATCAGTCCTGCTGCTGCCATGCAGCCTGCCTCCGCTCTCACCTCTATCACCTGCCACACAGGTACAGAGTGATAAGCACACACACGGCCATGGAAAGGTCTCCCAGTAATTAGCATGAAATTGTAGAACTTTTGTGCACGTCCATTATTTCATCTCTGCTGAAGACACATTTTGGAGCGATATCACTTTGTAGAAATAGCTTACTTCTATCTTTTGGGATTTGACCACTGTCATACAATTTTGGATGAGGAGCATTCTTATTAGTTGACCCCAGCCTCTCAGTTTTGAAGATTCACTGCTTTTCTTTACATTTTTAACTGAGTAGCTTTTCTTCTTTTGGACTGTTGATTATACAAAACAAGCTATTTATTATTGACTTATTTACTTTATGAAAGAATGAGAATTTCTCACTATTTTCTAAGATTTTATAGACCAAATAATGAATAGACTAATCACAAAAGTAATTGTCAGATTAATTTATACTGTTACAGCCAAACACTATCACACACCAGGTCCCAAGGTAAAATACCTGTCAAAAGGGTATTGTTTGCCTTTATTTGAGGGTTGACAGCAGAGATAGACAGGAAACATGGGGGAGCGAGAAAGTGGGATGACATACAACAAAGATTCCAAGCCGGAACCAAACTGGGGGCAATGCAATTACATAGTAAACACCTTAACCCACTAGGACACCCACAGAGACACCCCTAAATATAATGCTACGTGGAACAAAAGTCCAGTAAAAGAAAGGGTCTGTGTGCTCAGGCATGTGGTTATACACATATGTTGAACCATTCCTCCTTCCTATAAATTGTATTTTTTAAATATGTTGGTTGGTTCATCAGCTTCTCTGTTTGGTTTCTGTCTCTCATTTGTAACCAGATGTCTTGGTTTTAAATTGTTCCTGGGGTGAATTGCCAGTATTTCTGTTTCAGTCACTCCTGAGCTCAGGCAATTTAAACTGTCGGGCAAGCACAACAAAATCACTGTCAGTGCCATATAATTATTGAGGAAGAAAGAAAGAAATAATTAAATGTGAGTCACTTACACAAGCTCATTAAAGCTTATGCTATCCACTCTATTTTCCTTTTGGTTTGAATGAAACAAAGGAAGAACAATATCCCATTAAAGGCTGTTTCCACATCCTATTCATTTGAATTGGTTCTGAAGTGTCAGTGTTTTTCTGTGGATTAAAGTCTGATAGCACTTGCAGGAAGAATGATTCCCCCGTTTGAAGACTTGTGAATACACACAAGGAAAGACGGACAGCGAAAGGCAGAGAAGAACAGGCAGAAAGAGAGACGGAGAGAGAACAGACGAGCAGGGAACATAATGGAAGAATGCTTCTAATGCACTGTCTGCAGAGGGTGAATTAGGAGGCAAATAGTGCGATTATTGTGTGATGTGCTGGTGGTAGTGGCGGTGATGGTGGGATCTTGCCAGCCCCAGGATGCAGATAGAAACCACCAGGGGTACAGGAGGGGAGCAGGCAATTGTGATTTATGGGTAGCAGTGGGCTGATAAGGCAGCTCCCTTCATTTAGTGCCTTATCAGCTGCGTTAAAGAAAGGCCACAATTTGCAGCATTCTTAAAAGCCCCAGATGTGACTAATCTCTGCAACCTTCCAGACAATCTGTCTCAGGAAAAAACTATAGATCATCCACTTGTCTTACTGATCTCTGCCTCTTCTTCCCTTTAGCGTAAACCACAGAGGAAAATGGTAGAAGGAAAATGTGTTCTTATGTGACTCTAAAAATATGCACTACTTAGTGTCTAATCACTAGATAGAACTTTAAAATATCTGATGAAAATAATGAAGTCTTGTAACATTTTCAACAACAATGTTTCCTAGAAATTACACTTATATGTTTCAATAGAAACATAATGCCACCTGAATTACAGTTTTCATTTCATAATAATAAGATTTTTTAAATGAACCTTTGTCTGCAAAGTCACATAATTTTGTTACTGATCTGCATAATGTGAGGGACAATATCCAGTCTTGTAATACAATATTTGCTCATAGCAAATAAAACATTTATGGTCATGTTTAGGCGACACAAGCTCTCGGGCTTAAGGTTGAGGAAACGTGGTCCTGGTCAAATAGTGTTGGTTGAAAAAGTCAACCGCAAAACACAAGATGGGATGTATTTACTTTATTAACATTGAACCAAAAACATACTCTTCACTAACCTCAAAGTAAGACAAGAAGATTGAAAACGCTCTAATCTCTGTACAGTAAATATGAAAGTAATGCTAGCAGCCGTTAAGCTTATCTTAGAGCAATGACTGTAAACGGGGCGAACAGCTAGCTTGGCTTTGTCCAAAAGTAACTAAATCAACCTACCAGCACTAGGTGAGAAGTTAAGTGCCGGGTTATTTTTTGGCAAGGCACAGTAACTTCCTGGAGTCTCTGCTTGTTGCTCGTCGACTGCTCAGAGCGAAGCTATGACATTGCACGTAAAACAATAAATTGTCGTTTTCACACTTTGGTTTTTGTACAGATTTACAGGTGCTTGTAGGTGGATCTTGTTACCTTTGAACAGAGTCAAAGCTAATGTCTCCTGGCTGTGGCCTTATATTTAACAGACAGATATGAGAGTGATATAGGTCGTCTCATCTAACTCATCCAGAAAGCAAGCCATTCTCCCAAAATGTCTAACCTTTGCTTTAACTAAAGTGCGTTTGTTGCCTAAACCTAATCACAGGTGGGACTCCAGGCTTATCTACGCAGGAAACACTCGCAGAGTGATCAATCCAACTTCTGTCAAGAGAGGTACAAAACAGGTTATACATGTTGTACAGGCCGTCTCTGAAAGACTGCCATCTTCCTGTGACCCGTGCAGTGCAAAAATGTAGCACCTAAAAAAAGCATTGGAAGTGAACATGAACATGTTGATGTTTGGTGAAACAAATGAGTAGCATGTATATGTGAAGATGTAAATTGATAAAAATGTACTGAGGATAAAATAAAGAATCTCCTGATTTGATTAAATATCCCCATTAAGTCACCACATTGGAAAAAGACAGAGCTTTATGATTGAACCTAATTTGTAGACACACACACACACACACACGTATCCAGCACTGTGTCAGGTGTCTCGACACTGTTCTAGCAATAAAATGGAAACTTGACATAGCTGCGCCACTGATCAATACTAATCACAGAAATAATTACTCACTGGAGCTTAGGTATGCCATTGATTTTTAAGGCAGTTGTTTGCATTACTGTCATATCTGATCTTAATAATCTTAAAGGGCTTTTTTTTCTTGAAGTTTAAGGTCCTCAGCCATGTTGTGTAAAATGTATGAATGTCATTGCAAGGTCTAATCAATGTGTACTGATGTATTGAGCACCAGCTAAAGTCACTTTTATGTGCATGGTGGTGTTTCCACGGTTGGACTTGGACAATCTGGGGGGGGTGAATTTATACAAGAGAGCAGGTGAATATTGATCAGTTCAGCCAATGTGTCAGATAAACAGTAGTGCATTTTCCCCAGCAGCCTCAAATTAACTGGACAATACTGACACAATGGTTGCCAGAAGAGATTTCACACAATAGTTTGCATATTGATAACCAGTAAGTTTTTCCACTCCACTTGTTCACAAATCAAATTGTGATATGCTCTCAGGCTCATTCCTCAGCTGAGTTCTGCTAATAGTTATGTGCAAATAGGTAGAAGGAAGTGGAGCAGTGTTCATCTTCAGCTCACTCATCTGCAACGTGATATCGCCTGGTAATCCGTCCTGCTCCGTCATTCACCTCTGTGGATAGCACGAGTAGCTACAATCCTCCAAATGTATGCCACATTTGACTTTAAAGTTCTTCTCTTTCTTTAAATTAAGTGCATATATTTATTTTTCATATGCCTCGCTGTGTTCTACAAGTGTAATTAGTCTGAGATACTCAGCAGTTGACTTTTCTTCCCCCCCTCCATTCTTAAGTATTCATGAAAGCCAGTGATCTGACAAATGGAATTTTTCAGCACGGTAGCATCTTGCATCTCAGACCTTATTCCAGCAGATAATCCTGTTTAAATATCCGGCCTGGTTTACACAGCCCAGGTGGGGAAAGATCAGCAATTGCATTTGAACGCTTACACATGCATACTTGTGCGTGGTTTGTCTTGTGATCATTTTTCCCTATAGGGGAATGAACAGAGAGGACTCTTGCGGTCACCTGACCTCTTTGCGCCTGTAATGTGAAATGTCCTACCAGCTAACAGCATCCGCCGCTGGGCTGCTGCAGCCTTGACATTGCTGCGTCGATCTATTCTCAGTTCACCAGGCTAATTCATCATGAGCGCTCCTCTAACACCAAGGTCAGTTACATAATGAGTGGGTCAGCGTGATAAAGGCAAAAGCTCTGATTGGATCAGAGCAAAGGTCCAAAGAGGACCACCTTACAGTTTCACATTTACCCTGCAACCTTCTGTGACTTAACGTGACCCACAGCCCCTGTTACTGTTATGTTCCTCACTTCCAATGCACCGCCCACCAGAGCACTGGCAGCTTGCGCATTGTTTACTCTCCTCTCTTTGTTGTCACGGTCCACTTGGGAATATCCTACAAGTGAACTGGCATTTGACAGGATTTGTATGATGTGGGGGGAGGGGTGGTGCAATGTGTTGGGAGTCACCTTATTTCCTCGGGAGGCCGGGCCTTTTGGTCTGTTGGTCCACGCTGTGCAAGCCCCATCCACTCAGTCTCCTGCCCCCCTCCTCTGTCTCCATCTCCCTGTGTTTCCCCACCGCTCCAGCCCGCCTGCACGCCTGACAGACAGACAGATGTTATCTGCTGTGCATCTCCAGCTCTGGGCCTCTATCACTCTCCACAAACAGCCCATTGCTTGCACACAGGCTGCAAATTTCGTCTGCCTCTCTCCCTCTAGATAAGGGGCAATATCAGTGACAGAACATATTTTATGTATGAAATGTAGCTCACAACAAGCAGTCAAGCATTAGGTTTGTTTAAATAGATGATCCTTATCGGCATTCTTTCAACACAGAGTTTTGACATTGTTCTCTCGTTATTTTTCTTTGCACACAATTCTTTTTTAATGCTATCTAGCCCCACAATTGGCTTTTAGAGAGGCTCCTGTCCGGGGGTTGAATTCATTGCTATTTTAATTATAGCCGCTCAGTACAGCAGGACAGACCGTGTGAGGAATATTTCCTGCCCGGCCGCAGTTGTAGTTCTTCCTCCTAAACCCATCCAGTCAAAATTCCAGCGGATTATTTGCCAGGGATTTCTCTTGTCAAGAAGCGACACTATTCCCCCTACTGTTGGCTGTTGTTAGCATCAGATATTGGATGATTTCCATTTAGTGCTCAGGTTATGCTTGTCAGTTTGTGCCCGGCATTTTTGTAATGATGGAAATAAGATCTTACATATGCCATGAGTCTAGCTGACATAATAGTTTGGTTTGTGTGCGTGTGTGTGTGTGTGTGTGTGTGTTTGAGAGAGCTGGTGGAGCTATCAGCGACAACAAAAAGGTATTAGGAGATGTCAGTTTTAATATTTATGTAGTGAACATAGTACTTTTACTTCTTCTATGCAGATTTAAACGCAGACAAAAGCTGCATTTGTATAAAATAAAGTTCTGTGTTAATTATCACTGTGTTTTATGTTTCAGAAATTTAACAATATATCATTTACTGTACAAGTACATTGATTGGATATGTTTTTCTTTTGTGATGAAAAGCTCTGCCCCTGTTGGGTTTGCCCCCTGTAAACCCCCCCCCAAAAAAGCGAAGCCTCACCCCCATCGCACACACTCACACGCACAATATGGAGGGGGTGGGGGGCATTTAGGTCATTACCATAACAAGCTGGCGTGTTTCTGAAGATACACTTGTTCAGAATAGACAGGGGCAAGAGGGGGGTAGGCCAGTGTGGCAACACAGGCCCAGAGTATTTCAATAACAACAGCCAGACACAAGGCCTATCTAGTCAGACTTTGAATGAAACACTTGCGCTCCGATGGAGCGATAAGACACAGATGCTAAAAAGGACCGCTAAAACAGCCTCCTGACCCTCGCTTTGCTTTATCGTGGAGGAGAGCAAATGAAACCGGACACACAGTTTAATCAACCAGGTTACACTTAAATTTTTTTTAGACTTGTGCATTTTTTTGGAAGAAAAAAAAAGGCTGCTTCCTCTCTACCAATTTACTCTTGTGTAAACCTGAATTGTTAATTACAGAGCGATCATTTTCACATGAATGGTTCTGTGTTTACTGTGGGGCCACTGATCTATCCCTGGGGAGGGCCACGTTGAGTGCTTCACACATAAACAGATGTGTTTCCTTTTCCTTTTTTTTAACACAGGTAATCCTTGAGGTTAAATCTGTGCTAAACTCGACAGTGAAAAAGACCCCGCGCCTTCTTATTTGTACAGATAGAGCACACACTTAGATTTAGAGGGAGATGTCCTAAATCTCAGCTTGATTTCCTATGTTAACCGTGGCTTAGCTTTTGGCTGGGGTGAGTGCAGGAGAGCCTGTTGAGAGTTAGTGGAGTAGTTGTAAATATGTGGTAACACTTTCAGTGGTAATCCTCCTGCACAAAGAATTGCCAGAGATTATGGACCGGTTGTCTGACAGAGAGAATCCTCCGGCACAATCAAATTCCTATGGCTGCTGAGATTTGTAGAGGGCACAATGCTGTACAGCTCGGCTCACCAGTAATGTGAGGGCAAGCTGTTCCCTAGATGGAAAGCTAAGAAGCAAATATAGCATGAAGTGCATATTAAGTAAACAGAGGATGGCTAAAAATATAGCATCATAGCTCAGAATGGTAGCAGGAGACAGGTGTTTGGCCCTTTTTCTTCAAGGCAGATGGCTGCTGCTGTCCACTGGAGTGCACTTCACCAAGACAGTTTGACCTGCGCCCGTCCTCTCCTGTTGATCCCCACCCAAACTCTCTGTGCTGACCCGCGCCGAGGAGACGTGAGAACCGCAGCCGCCGCCTCCTCCTCCTCCTCCTCCTCCGAGCGCTACACACAATCACCCTCGCTGACACATTTTGAGTGGGGTTTAAGGAAGTGAAGTGAAGAGAGAGTGTGAGGGAGCGAGAAACCCCACCACAGCCCCACAGCCCTGAGGATGAATAGAAGATAGAAGCCGTTTCATTTCAAAATCGGCCTCTGCACTTGGCTGAACCTACAATAAAAGTTAATAATTGAGAAGTGAAAGAGTGGGATCAATATGACTGTAAAAAAATTGAGGCATGGGCTTATGTTTAATGCAGTTTAACTGATATTTAATATTTTCTGCTTTCTCTCTCTTCTTCTCCTTTTGTCCACAGTAAAATACTTCAAAAAGAATTCTAATAAAGTGGAAATTAAAAGGAGCGTAGATTGGGGTTGGAAAGAGAGGCCTCTAATCCTGCTATCTCTTAATAATTCAAAGTCTCTTTTATTTTCTGAATAAAAAGCGGAATTAATCTGGCACTGTGAAGCTGTCCTCTCTTCTCACTGTTTAAATAAATCCCCATTCGTACATTAGACGCGAGGAGGCCGGCTCTGGCTCCTCGCCAAGCTCTGTGTCAATTCCCTCCTGCCTCCTTCCTTTCTCTCCCAGCCCCTCTTTATTCCCTTTCTTTTGCTTTCTGCCAGGGAGGGACCTATGAGAGAAGCCATGCCACCAGAGAGCTGCTATCTCCAGAACCTGCTCAGCACACAGGCCTATCACAGGCAGCTAAGACCACTTAGCTCAGGCCGCCAAAAGGCACCCTTATGAAACTTTACCCAGATATTAGGGCACAGTGAAGCCAAATGATATATTACAAAGGCATTGTGTAAGGGGGTGACCATTTATAGTATTTATATAAGGCTGCCCCAGCTGTCAGAAGAGTTACTATTTTGGCCTTTAACAGAATTTGAAAGGTGGGCATTTTATCCTTTAGCCTAAGTAACACAAAGGTTTTATTGTGTTACTAATAAATACAGATTCACAGTAAATTCTTATAATGAATGATATCATTATGTGTTTTGTTTCGTTTAAGATTCAGCCAGTGTTTCCATACAAGAGACAATTTCAACAATTCAACAATAAGTCCACTCCACAAATGGACGGCTAAGTCGCACAGCTTTTCACAAGACAAAAGACAAGCCTTTGAAAACTGACACCATGAAATAAAAGGAGCTTAGGCTCCAAGAGTAAAACTGAGTGAACGGAGTAGACAGAGGAGTGGGGATATAGGACCAGGCCCGGGCATGAGCACAAGGGCCTGCAGGCTCCTTGATTAGCACTGCTTCTCGCTATCAGTTCCCAGACTGCCTGTCTTCAGAAACCTCTCGGCAGCAGGTCTCCCCTCTGTGTCCGTGGACTCCTCCTCTGGTGGTGCTGTGGGGTAGGAAGCTGCTAAACTCGACACGCCGGTGCTCTCCGCATCCCAATAATGCATCTGTAGAGATGAGTGTGGAGTCTGTCCTTGCTCTGATAGACGCCTTTTGTGACACTCTAGAATCTAAGATCCTCAGCTCGATCCTGGATCAGCTATCCCGCTTTCTCCTCTGCGGTCGGAGATTTACGGCATCGCGTTCCCCCCTCTTTCTTCTTCTGCATGTGCTCTGGCTCAAACTGCCCACACTTGCAATTGGGACGATACTTTCCTCAGAGACTCTGGCTGAAAGGCAAACAATAGCTTCAGACTCTTCATATGTTCTTCTGCGGCCATTCATCCGGCGAGACACTGTGTTTGAAAAGCACACCAGTGTCATCCAATTGGCCGCTTATGGTTTAACAATATGCTGGAAAATATCAGTATCTTCTCAAGGTGAAGCCTTGGACTTCTGCACCCTATAACCAATACACACATCTCATTTTATGTGTTGAAAACACCTTGATTTTGTGAGGCTGTTGGAAATGAGATTGACATGCCCGGTCGAGGGCCAAGTCTTTCTAAAACCCAGCACGATTCTTTTTTTCACTGCCATATTGCTCCTCTCAGAAATCTCTACTTTATATGTTATCAAATGATAAAAAAAATATCAAGAGAAGTAGGAAATAGAGGAGGCCTGGAGGGAAAGTGTAAAGGTGTGTCTTAAGTTCCCTGAAGGCAACAAAAAGTCATTTTCACTGAGGTGTGCACTATTTTTATTTATATCCCTCCTTCGCTCTGTTTCTTCATACATACTGTTTGTGGGGCTATCATTATACCAGACAGCAAGGTGGGGGTAAAAACCATTTGCATTAGCATCACTGTCTGACTCCAGGCACTAAGCAATGATACTTTATTCCATACCATTCAGAGGGCCATTATCACTCTACCCCCTCTGTCCCCTCTTCCAGCAGGAAGCTCACACACACACACACACACACATGCACACGCAATTACATGACACGCCGCACACACTATTCCCATCCCGCCCTATCGTAGGATAGCATCTTGTGCAACACTGGCACAGAGGTACAGGACGGGTGAGGGAAGTGGAGGGGAGGGACATTTCCGGAGGGGGGTCCTGGCATGTAATTGTCCTGGTGAGCACTCAATAGCACCTTAAACCAAGCAGGCAATCTACAAAGCTGTGCAGTGAAGGAGGGAAAGGCCCCGTGGCTATGGGGACCCTAATAGGAACTTCTTTCTCACAGAGATAAATGGAGAAAGTTCCTTTTATTTATCGGTAGCTGCTGTTTGGGACTGGGGCTATCAAAGCGCAGCAGTGCTATTTATCCCTCCAAAAAGGATTCGTCCGACACAGGGCTGAGGGCGAAAGAGGGAAAGAGAAGGCTAAGGAGGGGGGCGACCACTGGAAATTGGCAGAAACAGAAGGTCAAACTGTTTATCTTTTTATTCCCATGTCTCTCCCTCTCCTTCATTCTTCTACAACTGTCCTCTCTCAGTTTACCTGTTGTGGTGAGATACACAGCTGCGGTAATAACACTCTTTTGGTAGCTGTTACTGTATGGAAAGCATGCAGATTTATGTCCAAAGAAATGCAGTCAAAGACCAAACTAGCAGGGTTATACCAATATAATGCAGTTAAGGCGAGTAAATAATTAGTTTTCATAAACTCTTAAAAGGATGAAAGTTGTTGTTAGAGTGAAATTCAAAAGTAGGAAGGAATTAAAAAAAAACATGCAATGTCCATCCGAATCAGGCTAATTGATTTGCTTTGACAGTTTAACATGCTAATACATGTTAGCGAATCAAAGGAGGACGCCATTCCACGCCTAATTCATTAAAACAGCAGTGAGTGAAATGTCACATGCACTCGTCCCCTCTGTGTCCTGAGCGTCACATGGAAAACAGCTCCACTGTGATAAACCATTCATGTCGTGGATGACTGAGCATTGTTGAACAAGCAGCTGTCTACACGTCAAATGCTGTGACCCTGCACACAAGACTCAACACGAAGAGAGTGTTTTTGTTGTTTTCTGAGTTAATGTTTTGCAGGTTTTTTTTCATAACAAAATAAATACTTCCAATATTTCAGTTTTTACTGCAAAAATGTCAATGTCATGCTACCAGCTAATGAAATATTTAGAAGTCCTCATCTCTTAACAACACAATAGGTTGTTTGGCAAACGCGATGTGGAGTTTGTGTTCTTCCCCCTCTCTGGTTGAGGTTGGGTTAAAGCCACACTATGTATTCATATTTTTATAGCAACAATGGGTCAAAGGGCTCGCTCATAGTGATGAACCCCCAGAGAATCATCTCTCCACTCTGCTGTTTCCCTAAGATCCACACAGCATTTTAGCATTTTTCAGCTTGTTGTTTTGGTTTTACAGCCCACAACGTTAATGTTCTGGTTCACTCTCACAGCTCTACTTGTATTGGACTTGTATTCATCAGGGAGACTAATGTGCTAATGTGTTAATAGGCAACTGTTTGCTAACTGGGTTACCATATCAGCTTTATAAGACTAGAATGTGGCAATGTTGTGTTTGACGCTTGTTACGCTGCCCGTAATATGTCATTGTAATGGTTTCTCCCTTTTCAATGATATCCATCCACCCTCTTTTCTAATGTTGTTATGTTTCTCTGTTTCTAGCCCATCCTGTCCATTCTTGTAGCTAGCCACTGGACTAGCTATAGTCCCTCAGGATGCCAATTTTAACCTGCAACGAGCGTGGGCAGAAATATGAAATAATCAACAATGTCACATTATTGTAATTTGTGAGTAGCTTTGCTTTGTTGCAAATGTCAATGTGATTTTGAAGTAGATTCACAATTTCTATTTACACATTAAAGTCTCACTTTGGCTCTCTGTGTCTAGTTAGCAATGGATACTACCTTTTCTAAATGAATTAAAATCAATATTGTATAAACATCAAATTTGTAAGAAAACAAAAAACATAAACAGATGTGTAAAACATAAAAATGCGTACCATTTTAGTAAAGAAGTATTAGCGGTTTGTCCCAGTTCTGCCAACAACATGTGGAAGTGACCTTACGACAGTGACGGATCATCAAACCAAACTCAAGTTAATGTCATCACTTCCTACCTCATTAACATCAGTCTCATCTACAGTAGGTGTCCTGGCAAAAGGAGCTCAATGGACGGCTCTCTTTGAAGCCGAGCGTGGTTTAGGAGGTGAAGGAGGACTGGGCACACCACACACTGGTGATGAATGACTTCACTGATCCATTACTGTCTATTTTAGTCCCGCAATCCAAGTGGGAATGCCCACATCAAAGCCTGGCTCCTTCCTAAGAGGAATTCCCCTCATACTTGGACATGCAAATGAGCAGGGCCTCCTCCAGGCCCCCACACCTGATTGAGGCGTGCAACGCCATTGCCAACGACGTGCCATGGGAATTACATACCAAGGGATGGCATCCAATTGGACCAAACTCTCCCTAAGCAATTTGCTTTGGCTTTATTCACTGGCATAGTCAGGCATGGCAGCACTTCCTTTATTTCACGGCCATGCCGCAAGATTTCTGGCTGGACCTCGCTTGGAAGCCATATTATGGCTGAGAAAGGAGGAAAAGAGGGATTTGGTTTTTACAAAAGAATAGAGCATGGATCTGTGTCAGTGTCTCTGCTCATTCAGGTTTTGGGGATGTTTTCACTTGTTGCCTGAGCTTATGATGAGATGTTCACGACTCTCTTCCTGCTCCTGATCCTATTTGAACAATTGTCGTTGTTCTGAGCTTGCGTTGCCAAACAAGTTTTCACTTCCCAGGAACAAAGGAACGCATGCAAATGATAATCTAAAGCTACTACCACAATGCTAATTAATTTGTTGGATTCAGAGCTGGAGGAGTACAGTACAAATGTACAAAATGTGTGTCCTTTGGTCTCCATTCTTTAAACTGCACCCCACCTCACACAAATACAGCACATGAGACATAGTTATCCAAAAATAAATTGAAAAATAGCTGGTTTTATAAAGATATAAAAACATATGTGACCAGACTGATAGCTTCTCTAACTTTTAGTGAGTTTCACTGTCCCACAAAGAGAAGGCGCTTGTGTGAATTTCTGCTGCACTCCAGACAAGAGTTAGTGAAAGAAGAAGGTCACCCAGCTCCCTGGACACCACAGCCAATGAAATGGCGAGGGAACAAGGGAAGAATAAAAGATATTTCAGTGAGCAATTCTTAGCGGGGAAAGGGAATTTATGTACATGTAGATGAGAAGGAAGAAAACGGGTCAGTGACTGCGATGGACCATCTTTTTGGAGAAGAAACCTGGCTCAGGGAGCAGGAGCACACGTTTAATATCTGCTCAGCCATGCATTCACCAGCAGACGCTGCTCTCACTACGACCGCAGTCAAAGACCCGGGGTGTCTTTACGTCAGGGCCACAAAGTGGGGTTTTCTTTCCTTGTAGATAATGAGCAAATGGGGCGCTCTTATATGTGGCTCTTACACCTCTGTGGGTTCACGCTTTAGCTGGGTTTTGCCCGCACGCCCCTGCCATAATTAATTTGTCTTAATTGCCCTGCTGCTCTGGTCGCTGTCCCAACATTATTTCTCCACTCTCTGCAGATTTAACGTTTTAAAAAATCTCTCCCATCAGTCGGCAGGGGGACTGGAACAACAGCAAGCCTTTTGTGTCTCAAACAAAGTAGACAAAACAACCACAACATGGGCTTTTGTGTTGTCATCACAGGAATAGTATTTATTACTTTTAGAAAAGAAAAGAGACTGACTTCTAATTAAAACTCATTTCTTATTATATTAAATGTGTGAAACTGTTTTTTTTTATGTTTATTGTCATCATTAACATAACCTTTTTCATTGTTTAGAAATATATTCAAATGAGGATTCTAAATGATGAAAAACACATTTTGTGTTATGGGTTACTTTGTGTAGTAAGCAGTGGCTGAAGAAGTATTTAGATCTTTTACGCAAATGTAACAATACTATGTAACATTTGTCCTGCATTCAAAATGTTACTTAAGTAAAAGGTGAGAACCAGGTATCTCCAACATTTTAATATTTCAAGTGCTAAGATTTCAGCTTTTTAACAAGGCATTACGAACATCCAGTGTGTTTTTTAATAGTTTAGTTATTTTAAGAATTAGGAAAAAGGAACACTTAATCCATTTATCTGGAAAAAATAAGTGTCTTACTGGAAAGTGATGGTATGTAAGTATTACAAGTATTACAAAAATGTAAATATATATATATATACTATAAAGAAGAATTGCCCCGGTGTGTGTTATACAATTTTACATAATTGATATAAAAACTATTATTGGATTATTATAACTGGTGCATATGTATAATCAGTATGGTTGAGGTGGACCTAATTTGAACTATTTAACACATGCTAGTTAGTTAATTATTTTACAATAAGTGATATTTTATAGGAAAATAATACATTTAGTATATAAAAACCTACATTTTAAGTGAGAGATCAAAAAACGTCTTACAATTTTATTGTATTATAGTGGAGGCAGAAATCTCATTGATCTTAAAACCTTGGCAAATACAACCAAGACAATGTGGATGGATGGCTACATAGAACTAGAGGTAAGTGAGAAATTATGATTTTGTCATTTCAATTCACCAGCCTTGTAAATAAATGTTTTGGATTTAGATTATTTTTTCTTTTATTATGAGCCAACCTCTACACCTTGTTCTTTGGCAAAAAGCCCTTCTTTCCTCCTCCACAAGGATTCCCCACCCAGAAAGCCCTGTCTGGCAGATTTGTGCCTTTCTTGTGCTCCTTTCATAGAGCAGAGAATGCAGCTGAAAGGCAGGGCAGGCTTCCTCGCTGCCCCGGGACCAGTCCAAATTGTAATCCTATTCCTCTGTTTATCAAAAAGAGGGAGCGAGCAGAGAGAGGGAGGCATTGAGCTGACAGCTTGATTGTGATGCTCCTGTCTGATAACTCAGCTAACCTTATCCATCTATTTCACCTCAACCTTGCAGCCATGTCCCCAACCCCCTTCCACTTGCTTCATCTTCTACCCTGTGAGAGCCACACACACACACACACACACACACAGGCTTACCTTGCACACACACACACACACACTCTCTCTCTGTCTCTCTTTTCCTCTCTCTCGTTCCCGTAATACACACACACAAATAATCACTGCACACCTCTGACCCCTTTATCGAGTGTCGGTGTTAATCCTCATCTCTCTGCTCAATGCAGAGCACAATCACAGAGACCCGCAGGACCTGCAGTTAGCGCTGTGGTTAAGTAGCCCACGGTAAAGAAGTCTGTGATAAAGGTGGCACAAAGGGTCAGTAGCAGCTAGGAGCATGAGCCCGAGCCCATGACTGGCCATGGCCTTGAGACAGGACAAAGAGGCGGGGTGCGGAGGACGTGCAGAGCAATACAGGGATTGAAGAGGAAGTGGAGGACAAAGAGAGAATTTGCTCGGCAAGGGTTGGGCTAATATACTGGGATAAGATGTCAGCATGTATGTTCATGAAAAGTTATCTTCAGTATTTCAAGTTGTTTATTAAATCTCCACAAGACTGAATCTATTAAAGCAAGGGTTTAAGGGACACTGTGGGCTACCCAACTCAGATACTGCCATGTTTGAGGAAAATCTGCACTATTAAAAGTATGCAGAATTACTATCAGCATACTATCAGTAAACTATCACTAGATTACTTTGATATAGAAGAAAACTTAAAGCTGTGATGATTCTCAGGCAAGTTCTGGAGTTATAAAGAGTGTCCTTTTTTAGGATTTATACGCAGATTTATGCACATTTAAAATATGTGTATTATGTATGTGTGTTTAGATTTGACTGAGTTATGACTCAGAGAAGGAGTACAATTTTAAACGCAATCCCTCAAAAGTGATTGGCCGTAAGCGGGCTAAACTACAATTATTAACTTCCTGTTGATTTTAAAACACTGACAGGCACATGTCCCTTTCACCTCATGCAGTATCTTTGCCTCACGTGTCTCTCTCTTTGGAGGCGTGCCTTACAGTTTGAACACCTCTGCATTAAAGGTTAGAATCCTATATAGTGAGTTGAACTTGAGCATGTACATTATTCAGTCTGGCAGCCACCATATGTCAGCTACGTTGACAGATGTTTTGCAATTAATATCATCTAATTACTGTATAATGAAAAATTACTCACTAGCCATTAAATTAAAGCTTCCAGAGGATTTTTACGTTGATGGACTGTGGAGTGTTGATAAGTAACATATTTAAATTGAAGCCATTTGCAGGTTTTATGTTAACATCCAACGACTGTGATTTGACAAATCAATCAAGCACAGCACAGGTAGCTTTAATGATATTCTCGTATGTTCAGAAAACATTCATCTTCTCTGCTCACTCCGCTGTAGCCCACTCCGAGGATTGTCCTTGGGACACCCATATGACACACGCCGACATGCACCCAGCCAACAGAGACACAGGCAGGCCCACATATTCAGACACACATGCACAGACAGACACACACCACACACACACACTAGACAGCTTCACTGTCAGAGATAAATGATGCCTGACACTGTGGCCTGGAGAAATGGGCTGACTGAACAGCAGTGAGATGAAGATACTTCTCACAAAGGTTCCCTGAGCCAAACAAGTAGTGTCCCTGGGAAACCTGGACGCTGACTTCTGTAGCTCGAGGGCCACGTGTCAGTCAAAACATCCTCCAAACAACCACTTTGAAAGCTGGCGAACTTTATCACCCAGACACAAACTTGTAGATTGACAACTTAATGGCAGGATGTGTTCAGTCCATATCATGAGGTCTAATAAAGACGTGACACCACTGCCGCCTTCATTCGAAAACAAATCAGGTACTGAGCATTTATTTCACACTAATAGACTTATTACCGCACGTCTCAGATATTCATGAATATATTTGTTTTATATTTAATTGTCGGAGCCAATGCTTGCCATTGATTCTTCTGTTGACAAAGACTGATGTGAGTTCAAGACGGTACAGAGGACTTTTAATGTGATGACTGTCTTTTGTGCTGAGAAACAATAGCAGTTGGAGCTCAGGGGCTTCTCTGTGTTGTGGGAGCCCCAGACACACACAGGAAGGGAAGACTATACACACTGTTCAGAGACCTATCCCCTTTAGGAGGATTGAATCAGTCAGTCAGAGGGCCCCTCTGCGGGCCCCGGGGTCAAGGGCCATGCCAGTCAGACAAGACACAACAGAGGTGATTGTGTAAAAGTGCACGCAGAAGAACTGTTAAAACTGTTAAAACTGTTGTATAAGCTTTATCACGCGATGGAATGGGACACAATGACGAAGAAATAAAAGAACAGAATAAAATCTCTGTTAAACCGCTCCAAGTGCCTCCTTCTAAAAATATCTACATAGGGAGGGAGGGTAGAGGGAAAAAAGTGAGACTGAAAAAGAGAAAAAGGAAACAGGCCTTTTACAACTTTAAAGAGAAAGAGGCTGTGGAGAGAACGGGAGAAAATATTTACTCAGGGAATTAGTTCAGGATCATTGTGTGCGTGCAGGGCTTTAGTTCCCTGGCTCCATTTCAAGGCCCAAGTGGCTCAACTGGAGCTCCCTCCAGGGCAGGCCTAATTATCACAGGGCTAGGGCCATTAAAATGCTTAACTAACCTCGTTTCTCCAAAACGCACAGATTAACGCCAGCCTCCAGCAAAGTGTCGGGAATAACCCTGCTGCCTAATACCCTCTTTGATTTTTTTTTTCTCTCTAGTGTGGATAGGCGAGGCAGAGGACTGGTGTGGTAATAGTTACGGATGGATAAGAATACTGAAAGTTCCGGTCTCATCAAGCCATCTTTTCTATAAATGCAGCAAAGGTTGCAGGAGGCATATGAGGCAGCACAGGTAGTACTGGAGAGTTGTAGACTGTGTACCTGTCTGTGAAGATATAATGCTACACACATCATGTCTGTCTTTTACAGTCCGTGCACAGTGAACTTGTTCCATATAAAGATGAGTCTAATGCTGTGTCTCAATTCGGATACTTCCATGTAATTCCATGTACTTCTTTTTTTTAATGGTGAATCGCAACAAGGTGGAGCATTATTGCCTACACTGGACAGCAACTGTTGTCTGCAAAAAGATCTGCCGGTTTGTTTGCTCAAGTGACTTCAATTTAATGTGATTAAAAATGAACGTGCTTTTACTTTTACTTAGGTGTTCACCGTAACAATAGCAACTACAGCCCCCATTTTCATAGACTGGTGCGAAGGGTCCAGCGTTGCACACTCAACTTTCTGACAGTTATGAATACACCATACAGATGCCATAATTGTTATGTACTTAAAACAGCAAGTTTAAGTACGTTAAAACGCAATTTGAGTATTGAATTTTTTTTCCTCTTCATGCACTCCTTTGGCATGAATACTTGATGAATCTGTTCATGCAGAATATCAACTTCAATACATATTTTTGTATTGTATTTGTAATTTAATGTTTAATTTGTATTTAAACACATTAACGATGGCTCCATTCTATTAACGTGGCCCATAAGCCGAGACAACATACATACAGGCAGGGTCACAGCAGAAAGTGGTACAGAGAAATAAATCTCTGCACCTGCAAACTAATTTAAATGCATGATAAGCTTGGTGACGCAGGAACTACTCACAGAGCTAGTTGGTTAACGAGCAGATATTGTAGCTGGCAAGCTAACTGCTTACATGCTAGTCAGATGGGACATCGGTCACAATAACTCCTTCTCCTTCTTTCTCTGCACCAGGCCGTCTACTCCATCTGACACTTTGTTGTCAAGATTGTACATAATTGCATCTAATAAAACTGTTTTATTAAAGAGTGAATACTGCCTCTCTAAGCTAACAGGACAATAAGAGTCTGTACAAGATATATTTGTACCATTGACTTAACTGTCAACTGCAAACGATTCCTCTTTGGCTGAGCGCTTTATACTCCAACAGATGAGGGTTAAATAAAAGTGGATTATATAGCATAGCTAATAAGCTATGATAGCTTCACCTTGCCATGCCTTGTGATGTGTGAACCTTGGTATTGTGGTGGAAATTGCAAAGTATTCCTCCCCATATGGTGTCCTTTGAAGTAGGCACACTCGAATAAATCGACAGGGATATGATACTTCTCAAGGTTTACCATGTGTTACAGGAAACACAGATCTAAACAAAGGAAGCCTCATATCCTGCATATCTGATTACCATTTGGAAGGGCAGTTTAAAGTCATACATCTGATTTTTTCTCCAGTATTCACCAAATTTGAGCTTAATACAAAATGATTGTGCAATTCCATTGGACAGCAATTACGCCACTGAATTTTTAAAACTGGTATGACTAGGCCTTAATACCATGTCCCTAGAATTGATAAGCCTAAATGGAAATACAGCCTAAATGCAATACCGCCATCATTCATGTTATTCGCTATACCTGTGTTTTTCCTGCTATGACTAAATTACTCCATTTACACTTATGTCTTCCATGAAAAAGGTTACAGAACACCACTTTAAATATACTAAAGCTGTAGGTGTTATGGTTACTCCAAGGGATGAAGCGTCATTTAGAATATACTTCTCATATATTAGGAGACCAAATGTATTATATACTTAAGAAGAATACTTATTTCAAACCAAACGAAGACCTGGGTTTAAGGTCCTGCTCCCAGTCTGGGTTGTATACTTAAAATAGGATTACAATGGAAAACTGTGGGAAATAAACAGAAATTAAATGTCTTGAAAACTAACATATAACAATGTTGCAAACTGCAGCAAAGAATCCCTTACAGATATAGTGTAGGGATAGGGGTAAGTATCTATTTCTGTCTGCAATAATCTCAAACAGCTCTACAAGTTCCTATTGGGATTGTGTAGTGATTCACTCAATTTAAAATGTGGTCTATGCATTTTTCAGTAAAAGATTGTAATACCAAATGTGACTTCAGCTCATCTTTAACCTAAAAAAGCCACAGTTTATGCAACTTTTAAATATATTTAACAGTTCTGTTTGGTACACAATTCAAAATCAGTGCATGTATTGAACAGGAAACAAGGTCATTTGTATGCAGTGCGCTGTATAATGAAGATAATTAATCTTGGCAATGAGACCCCATGCCTATACAGATGCCGATCATGTTTTAGCACTGCTCTAAATGAATTTGTGGTGCTACCCACTTTGTCTTTCAGGCATTGAGAAGACATGAATGAAGTGTCTGATAGCAGGATCAAGGTCTTTGTTTGGGACAACACCAGGATTCATTGGTTCATTTAAACAACTGTCTAAAAATCAGGGCAATAGAGCATGATTATTTTTCAAAGAGCATTTCTTTCTTGTTTGAATAAGCAGGGTTCCTTGATCGTAAGAAAATCAAATTAAACTCAAATCCAATCTGGATGACTGGAACGATGTGGTTTTTCCTCACATCCCAATTCAAGCACAACATGCTTGTCAAGTGTTTTGTAAGTGTTAACCCATTGCTCCGTACCACCTTGTCATTTCAGCTTTGTTTTGCATGTATGTGCATATTTTCAGATTTATTGCTATTTATTGTTCTATTGAAATCATTGAATATTATCAATGTACAGCACAACCAGATTTAATTTGGAGCTTGCCAGTAGCTACACTGCCACATTTTTAATCTTATAAATAGGGACTTATTAGTGTGGTCTTACTGTCTTGCAGGTGCTGCTCTGAGGAACCAGTTTATCTCAATATTCAGACATTTCTTAATCGTTCATCTCCAATTATATCACACTATTCATCATTCTATCAAAGTATTATTTGTATAAACACTCTCTTGTATGCGATGACAGGTGGCGGCTCCATTCAGGGAACCATCATACTCTTGCAATTGTGACACACTGAGTTGACAGTTTGAAAAAAAAAATTGCAGATGTAATTGGGAGCAAAATAAACTGATGCAGACTTTTCCTTTTATTCAACTCAAGCACTGTGAGAGAGCCTTATGTCACTGAGATTGGTATTGGCAGTTCATACCATTGATTTCACTCTCCCCCTGACATCAGAGACTCCGTGTTACGCACATAACCCATTGCTTTTAATAATAAGGAACGATCAGGATACAATTCCGCAGCTCACTTCCTATGTTCAGTGCCAATGCATGAAGTAGCGTAAAGTAGGGAGTAGGAAGTGGTGGTGGTGGGCCAGGCTGGTTGTTGAGCAGCAAGGGCAGAGTGGGAAAACATAATCATTATATAAACAGATCATGTAGGCTACACTCGCAGAAGCCCAGGATGTAATGATTGGTCACCTGATTGAGGACAAAATTACAAATCGGTGGAAGATGCGAGTAAGGCATAAAAAAAGACAAAATGTAGATGTATGTTCTCCAAGTACCAAGTACCAAGCGCCCGCCATGAGCCAATAACTCCAGAGTGGGCAGGTAGTTATGCTCAATGTTAAAGACAATCAGAACACTTGTTTTGTAGGGAGGGCAGACGTGTGCTAAAAATTTGAACTATTTTTATTTTTGAAATTTGATTTAGTGTCAGAGGCATGTGCCCACAAGGATCCCTGCTGTGGAAGGTCCAGGTGAGCTGTTGTACCACAATGTGTGAACAATCTAAAATGACCAGATATATTATGCTAAATGGTAAACAGACTTTACTTACATAGTGCTTTTAAACCATAACAGTTCCAAAAAGCACTTGGCAAGGTGCCAGCCTCCATCAGGAGCAACTTAGGGTTCAGTGTCTTGCTCAAGGACACTTTGACTTTGTGGACAGGAGGAGCCAGGGATCAAACAGTCAACCTCGGGATTAACAGACAACCCTCAACAAACACCAAAACTTCCTATTCCAAAGGTTTTCAAAAGAAAATATGGAACCAATCGCAAGTGGTTGACTTACTGGTGGGGTGGTGAAAGAACAGGCAACAATGCTGATGCAGGGCATTAGTGGCATTGACAGGCAGAGGGAAAGCTGGGAAATGTTTGCAGTTTAAATAGACGTTCAGCTGGACAGCGTGTATTTGATGGCTGTGGAGAGTGAGGTGTGTCATGTGTATAGCAGTGCAGCTCGGGTTGACTGTCCGGACTAGCTCGCAGGTGTTGCCCCATGCATGCTAATGTTCTCAGGCATTCAATAATGTTACATTTATGCAAAGGAAAAAAGGACTTCATCAGGTGGCTAGAAACACGACTCCAAATGACGGCTAATGTTGCTGTGTTACATCTGTAAGTGTGAATAAGCAGCAGTTTGCTCACAAGTTCAAATGTGAAAATGTCAATGCAACCCTTCGTAGATGTTGTAGAAAGAAAGAATTCTAAAAACATTACCCGCCGACATCTGTGTATTGTGCGTGTGTATTTTACTCCGCCAAGGCTCTGCGTAACATCGGCTTCCTGAACAACAAGAGCTGCTAAGATGGAAAACGGGTAGAAACAGATTTGTGATGCAATCAAAGAGATGACAATTTGCACAAGACATCATCACATGACCTCTGTGTTTGGCGAAATATGGTAGGTCATTTACGGTTGAATTTTTACTTTACAAATTAAACACATGGCAGATTCGCACAGGATTAAGATCACAGACGACCAGTTATTACTAATTATTAGAAGTCCCGGGCGAAGAGAGCTTAAGTTATTGTCTGGCATAAGGTTGGAATGATGAATCCAGGAATATACCCCTGGGAATACCTGTCACCCCTGTAAGTAGGCTCTGAAAGTCTACTTGCAACACTTATGCATGTTTATTCATGTTGTTGTTATGAAGTGCTGTAATAAATTAAATGTGTTATAATGAACTTGGACGTCAAATTAAATGTGATAATGCTGTAATACACCAATACCCTATATTGGGAAATGCATATTCCTTTCAAGCATATACTGATGATTATGAGCCTATTTTGCTTCTTGTCATTTGCTATAAAGTCCATCTGTGATCGATGTACTGTAGTGTTTCTGCCTCCTCTCCTTTTCTGCCATTTTGTCAGTTTCATAGACTCACATGCCTAAATTACAGTATGCTAACACTAATGCTGGGAAAATACAACTCAGTTTCCCTGAATTAAAGAGGCACGAGCATTGTTCATTATTTTAGTTATTCCACAAATAATCCTTTTAGTCATTTTTTGCCTTGGAAAAAGGGAGAAAAATGGGATAATAAATAAATAAAACCCCAAATAAATAGAGACTGATTTGAATGCACTGTCAGGGGAGATGTAGTGCAAAGGCGCGATAATAGCTAAGCTAGCTTATAACATCTTTGTTTTCACTGAGCACTGTGCTGTGGTCTCTGGGGCCACAAGAGGATTTTTGGCAAAGCTGTTCTTCTCAAGGTCCACACTTTGCAAAGACTCAAGGATGCTTCTCTGTGCTATCAGAGAATCAGGATCCACTCTTATAGTACTGGAGGTGGAGAAGGCTACTCATATTCAGTGACTTTCCCCATGGACACACGTTAGTGTAGCTAACACTTGGGGAAAGCTGAACGAAAAAAACAATGAAGCCAAATAGTAGTCCTTTTAGAGAGATTAGTTCCACATTTTAAGGCCTTGAATGGAGAGCTGCATCCTGGATATTATTCTGCTCCACAAGCAAACAACACTTGCTGCTAAGACACTGAGAATTTATTGTGATTTCTTACATCCACAGTGAATTTATTGTTGTTTCTCAGAATTCCATTCTGCCCCCATTTTGACACAAATAAATGACTTTGGGACCTTGAAGGTTTAATTTGAAATAGCACATGTCTTGGAGTCAAGACGACGGAGTGAAACAATTGCTTTTCAGCTGGTAACCAGACATGGCAGAGGAGAAGTCAGGCCTAATATTTATCTCCCTTCCCCTGGAGATGTGGCACACTCATCCAATTCATCCATGTCTCAATCAGAGAAGAATGAAAGCGTGGCCTCTAAAAAAAAAAAAGAAAAAAGTCCTTTTCATTACAGCAACATGGATCATTTATCTTGTTGAGTTTTCTCCATCAACAAACAGAGGAACACCAGAGTTCATGTCCCATGTAGGAAGGTCCAACACAACAATTCAGCATCCAGCTGAGGACAGCTGGGATTCTCCACTGTGTTCACATAGAAGAGAAATAATGCTTAAGTGCAGAAAGACATGAATAGAAGCACTGCACTTCAGTTTCACGTACATCTGGGAGAAGAGGGAAGCAACACGTACTTTAATGTGAACAGCTCCTCTGGTTTCCTGCAGAAACTTTTCTCCGGACTCCTCTGCAGCTAACGTGAACTCAGCCTTGACTGTAATTTCATCTTCAATTCAAACACATAACCTTTGTGGTATGGCAGCACTGGCTGTTCCCTCCTATGAAATTACTGTTATTATTAAACATTATACATTTACAGCTTTATCCCCATTAAAAGGCTACTGCTGTAATCATTTGTCTAACAGTTGATAAGATGATTCACCTCAGCACAGATCTCTGAAAACATCGACAGGCCTAACAGGGATGTCTCGCTGTTCGTCCTGTTGAGTGTCCTGTCCAGATGAAGGGTGAAGCCGATAAAAGCAGAGCGATATGTACTGGCATTAGTTATCAATAGCAATAAGTTAAAAGGAAAATTCTGTCCACTCACTGTTGATGGTAAATGTCGATAATTGAAGCAATGTATTCCTCAGTGAGTGCTTTGCTGACCGAAAAAACTTAGTTGTCCTGCTCGCTGAGCTGTACCTACATGTACCAGGATGCATTGCATGCAAACTTCTAACCCCTCTGAGCAAGTTAGCGGCTGCTAATCAAAGTTACACACATTGCCAAGCCAATGATATCCTGGAGTTTGACCATTTCCATTTCACAAGTAGCTATAACGTTACTGTCAGGTCATGTATGTTAGATACAGCAGCAACACACGCACATATAACGGCAAGGAGCCGAACGGGCTTCTGTATAACAACAAAGCTCCTGCTAGCTGAGCTAGCGCTGCAGTATAAAGACTGCAGAAAAGACAGTTACCAGCATCCAACCAACCACTCTCGTTATTTAATTGGCTTCAAAAAAGACTTAACGTTTACACATTGTATGTGTGTAATGTGTCAAAATGATCAATAATTATCGTTATCAACTGAAATGAAAACATTTTTGGTGATGCATTTTTCAGTTAAATTGTCCAGCCCTATGAGAGTCTGTTCAGACCTACATTAGCACTGTGTTAAAAAACACAACCCTCTCATTGTATTTAAATTCCACCATGTTGACACAGCACTAGTGCCAATACAGAGGTCGTTTCACAACAAAATGTGAGAATGACTGCAACTAGATTATTTTTATTTTTTATATTTTTATTTTACTATTTTCTCAATTCTTGGATGGATTGTTCATTCAATGAAAATCAAAATGTTAGAAATGTCTATTACAATTTCCCAGAGCCCAAATTGACATTTTCAAAAGGTTTTCAGCAGCAAATTCTTACATTTTTGAAAGTTTTGCTTGTAAAATCAAGTAAGTCAGTTAATTTACTGTCAATCAACTGATCAATGAATCGACTAATGGTTTCAGCTGCTAATGCAATGTGGGGACAAGACGCATAGGCGAATCAAATATGTACAATATTACAATATTTTGTAATATAAACAGCGTGTATATCTACTTTTTACCTGGCAAATTGTTGCAACAGAGGATCAGATGATGCTGTTATAGTTGTAGAATCTTGTCCCAAACTATTGTAAATTGCTGTGCAGTGTTTTAGTGCATGATAAGCCTTCAAACTAATCGACCTATTACTTACAAACTGGCCTTGAACAACTGGCTGTTGAGAGTGGCTTTTGGCCTTCATCATGGTCACCATAAAACATTTAAATACCATCAATCAACCAGACACATATACATACAGCCAATGGGGCATTCACACAATCATCCATGTGCAAATGCGTATCCTAATTAAATGTTCCTACCACTGTTGCTGAAGTTTTCTGAACTTCTGCAGGCTAATAGATATCTGAACACTGCACACACTGATATCTGCTTCACAATAAAAGCTTTCTTACATGCAATTTGACATTTTGTTTGTTTTTCTGTCAATTGCTTGATAGTTTTCTACATTACAGCATTATTAGAACACCTTCCTGAGACAAAGCAATATACTTCATGATAAGAATGGAAGATCTTGCATTTTCATTGTCAATAGTGTCAAAATTATATAAAATATTTGACCATTCCTCATTTTTAATTCGACTACCCACCTACTTGCGTGTACGTCCTTGCTTAGTTACAGACTTTAACATTTGAGAGCACTTTTGAGAGTGAAATGCTCAGCTGTCCATCTCAGCCTGTTTAGTATTCTGCCCACAAAATGGTTTAAACCTCATCCCCTATCCATCTATCTACCAAAAGATATGAGATAACTTTTTTTCTTCTCAACAGATGATATTAAGTGCCTCCTATTATCTCAGTAGGTCTGTATCATATTAGAATCTGCAATCGCAGGTCAGAAAGTATACGGCGCTCTTGTCTCGGCCGCTGCTGCAGAATTACTTTCCTGCACACAATGGCTGAATGGGTTGAGGCTTTGTCATTTAAACTGCATAAAGAGGCCAGAAATTGATTTTTATTGTAGATCTTCATATCTAATAAAGCTCTGAGGATCTCTTTTCTTCATTTTCTGAATGGCTAGTGAATGCTTTCAATCTTCTTCTCTGTTTCATGCATAAAAGTGGTGGCCGGAATGATAGGAGAAGAATGAGAAGGAGGGGTGCCGCCATGCAAGTGAAAAGCATCCCTTCTCTTTTTCTCTTCTCCTTGGAAACTAGACCTGGGGAGGATGGGAGAGGTGAAGGAGCTGGGGGTAATTGAAAAGTGAAATGTTTTTTCCTGCCTCTTTAGAAAGGATGTGTCTTTTTCAAAGAGAAAACATAACCAGGACTCACTTCTGCTAAAGAAAATCCCCTTTAGGAGCATCCACAGCACAGAACGTCTACAAAGATATCAATACTCTTTCATTGGAGGTTGGAAAAGATTTTGGTCTATTTTCTCATTACTACAGTTTACAAGTGCAATAATACATCTGCTGGTTGGATGGACAATCTGGTTCATTTCTGACAAACGCAAGCCTCCTTTCTACTATGAGATCTACCATATTGTCAATAAAAGGAGAAGAGTCTTTTCGAAGGGGGTGGGGGGAAGGGGGGGGGGGTAAACTAAGGAGTTACCAAGCTGGTAAATCTCTACAATTTCATGTCTGCAAGTTGAGCTGAAGATGATCCTACAACCGAAATGTTTTTTGTTTTTTTTGACACCATTTGCATCTGAAAAGCGTCATCTTGTCATCTTGGGCATTTTTATTGCTATGATATGGGACTGCAAATAGTTATGAAGACATCTGTGCAGGGTGAAAGCACAACAATCTGGGACCTGCACATGTGCAGCCTCAGTGGGCCTTCTTCCTCTTTTAGAACACTGGTGTCACGCCTATACAAATAACTGTATCAAGTAAACAGATGTATCTGTAGTTATTACGGTAATCAGTAATTAAGTGTTCATGTATTTAAGAAAGTCTGCACAATCTGAAATCCCAGCATATTTCAGCCATGTTCTGGCTGTAAAGACAGACGAGTGAGTAGAAGAGTTTCTGTGTTCAGCGTGATGATGTTTAATGTCCCCGACAACCTCTGCAGTCTGATTTAGCCCCTTGTTAGCAAACGCCTTTTTAAGACATGTAAAAGCTTCCAATTACTCAAGCAGAGTTTACTGACGAAATGATGTCATAGAATAAAACGTGAGAATCTCTTAAGCTTGTGTTAACCACTGATCTTACTTCAGGCATCGAACCTAAAACCCATTCAAGAAACCCATTACGTTCGAGACCAGGGAACCGGAATTGCAAAACTGCTAAAGAAATAATTTTTTTGTTTTAGTACTTGTTCCTGCACCGCTCCATAATTTACTTTACATTAACAGTAACAGAACATTCCAAAAAGGCAGGTCAAATGTTAGGGCACTTTGTGGGTAGTTCCACTGTGGTGGTAATATTATTATCAGAACTGGTTGATAGATTGTAGAAAGAATGTATTTATATGGCGCTGTAGATACAGATACATACAGTATCTTTGGGTGGTGAGTGTGTAGCAATTGAGTGTAAGCCTTTATTATGGGATAATGAAATGCATGGAATCAATGCAGAAGTGTAATTACTCCAAAAGCACTCAAGGATTAGTTGTATTGCACAAAAACTGAATTTCACATTTGACAAATCTGTAAGTTGGGAAACAAAAACTGGCCCCTGTTGCTCGTATGATGAAAAAGATTAACTTTAGTCGGCCTTTGGGGTGTAATGCTGCACATCAAGACGCATAAGAAATCATTGCTGTGATTCGTCGACATGAGTTTATTTCTAAAATGAACATAACATTTCAAATGAATGACTGCCTGTAAGAAATATAATAAGTAAAATAAAATGCTCTGATCTGAATATAATTTGAATGAAAAATGAGAAAAGCACATGCCCCTGTTCATCTAAACAAATCACTCTCTGCTTGCTTGTTTAAACTAAATGTTATGCAAATACACAGCTCACCTAACTCACAGGGCTGCGCACTTCTCCCTCGTTTTTCTCATTTTAGGTGATCGCAAATATGTAAACAAAATTTGTTTTCATGCATTTGAATATGATTAATTATCACAGAGTAATCCAGCTGCACTTGTAAAGACTTTTCAGATGAGATTAGGAATTTCAAAGTGACAACCATGATAGATGGGAGCATTCTGTAAGTCGCAGATTAAAGGTCAAAGCGATGAACGGAAAAACTCACACGGCGTCGTTTAAGTTGAGGCAGATGCAATCAAAGCTGTGCGGCAAATAGGCGAGCGCCTCAAACAGGCAAGATTATTATGGAAATGGGTATCTGCACACAACTAAACATATGGCAGCGCCTAATGCCATATAACACTAGGGGCTGGGTTTAATCAAACTTCACCAATTAAAAACACAAATGATATGCAAACATCTGAAAGTCTGAAGAGAAAATGAGGAGGATTGTTATTAATGATAGGGAAGGAATCTATCTCCACTAATTCTCTCAATGTTTCCTCCACTGCTTTCCTTTCTGCAGATAAGACTGATCGTCATCACTGAATAGTTTTAATAAGCGCTGCTTAAATAAACATGCCAAGTGGAAAAATGGCACCATGTCAAAAATAAATATAGGTTACATAGAGAATTTACAACAGCATGCCTTTATGTGCAAAGACATGATGAAAGAAGTTGTCATTTTTGAAGAAGTTTGTAAAATAGATCGCCAACTGGGAAAACAGGCCGTAAAAGCCCAGGGATTTCTTCATATCACTTGGTTGTACGTAATTTGATTCATTAAATCTGCACCACTAAAGTACAATATCAGCTCAGACATTACCTAATCTTCTGGCCCTGGTTTTGTAGAGCAGTGTTCCCTTCTTCTACTCCAACCAGTCTGGTTCCAAATGTGCTCTTTTGAACTGATTTAAAATTAGATGTCATTGAACACTATCATCAACACTAGCAATTCATGTAAAAGTGGATACTGTTACAATGTTTTTGTTCATACAAAACAGTGATCCAGAAACTGTCCATGCTTAAGGCCCATTACAGTTAAAACATGATGAATTGGGGGTTACGAACCCAACAGGGACAAAATTAATGAAGTCAATTAATGACAATAAAGTGTGAAGAAAAAGAAAAATGACAATTGGCCAAAGTCCATGTTAAAATATTATAATTGGCTGTTTTGTTTGACCAACAGTCAAAAACCCAGAGACAGTGACTGTACCATCAGAGACGACTAATAAAACAGCAAATGTTCATATTTTGGAAACTGGAACCAGAATGAAAAACAAAAGTGTAGCTAATTAAATCTCTGGCAATGAAATAATCTAAAAATCAACTAAGCCTCTCTGTCTGGGGAATTAATGTAGTTGCAGATGTACAGTGGGGGACAATGGGGCGCCTATAACTATTTTTTTGCCCCAGGGGCCCCGTGGCAGATTAATACAGCTATGTTAAGATGTTTACTTGAAAAAAAAAAAGTACTTTAATACTTCTTTATTAATAGTGGATAACAAATGAATCATATTTATTAGGACAAATTAACCTGTTTTTAAAAAAAATTCTAACATGTAACAAAGATCAATCATGGTCCTAAAGGAACACCTCCTCCTGACCTCAAGAGCGGAAAAGAAACATTCTGATGTGTGTATTCATACACTGATCTGCATATCAGGCCAGTGCTTCCAAAAAGCAGCGCCCCAGTGTGGCTGGAGGAGACATCAGAGGCGCTGTCACTAACACAGAGGAGGAGACGGCACTCGTGTTGCCATCAGCAGCTCAAAGTGGAGAATCCAAGAAACGATTCAAAGTTAATGACATCGAATGACAAAACATCACTGTGTATGTACATTATGTACTAACTTTAATCAAATGTTGTTTTATTTAATTTGCAGTGTGCTGAGAATGTGGAATTGGTGCAAATAATTATGCTGATGTTTGTGTGATGACATTTTATTAAAAGTGAACAAGTTTAAGAGGAGGAAAAGGGAAGGGAAACTTGCCATGTGAGGTTTGAATGGTGCATTTACCACCATATCTTATTTTTGCTCCATAAATGTGCAAGATTCCAATAAACATTTAAACAGGAGTTGATATGGCTGCACTCTGTTGCAGGAAACTGTTGCCTGCGACAGAGTGTGTCAGCACGGAGTCATGGGTATTTGTGAAGAATTTGGATCTCTTAATGACATGCGACTTGATTCAGGTGTCTGCCTCCATATCTGCACTGATGTCAGTATTACTCCAGCAGCAGCAGCAGCAGCACCACACACACACACACACACACACACACACACACACACAGTATCCAGCTCAATCATCCCTCCCTGAATGAACAGTGTTGTAATTCCATCAGCTGGTTCAGTGCATACACAAACCAAATCCATTTAAAATCCTGCAATACTTTCATAAAAATATAGACTTACAGTATATAGTATTGCATTTGCTTTATGGTCACACAGGTTAAGTGAATGTAGGTATATATGGATGGAAAATACATTACCTCTCGATCGAATCTTTCCGGAATATTTTTGTGGCTTTCTCTGCACATTTAGGGAGCACACAAGAAGTGGAAACCAGTTGTGTCAAAATTTAAAACGTCCAATTTAAAAGAAAACCCGTCATGCTAATTTATTTGTGTTAATAAAAATTAAGAATTACGCTCCTCTCGCTTATCACAACCTGCGTTTCATGGCGTTTTCAAGACTTTGAATGTATTTTTTTTCTATCATGTCAGCATTACATTACTTCACTTATCCTCAGCGACTTACTGTAAGCTTTAATGTATGTGAACATCACCAAGTAAATCATAATATTTTTACTCTAAGCTCCCCCAGCCCAGGCAAAGGTGAACCTGCCACTTGTCCATTATAGACATGACACGGGTATCCCCCCTCTCGGCCCCTCAGGAGAAGGTAGGGATGTAGGGTGTGGAGGAGAGAGGGCGAGGGAAGGGAGGGGGGGCTTTGAGAGGATTCTTTATGCAGCTCTGTGTATTGCTTTCATGTTGTCCAGCCGGTAACTAAGTTGGGTTGCCCGGGGGCGATGGCTAATTCACACCCTCAGATCACGAGCATGAAATGAGAGAGCAGGGAGCGCTAAAGCCCTGGGGTTAATGATAGCTCCGTGGCACCATACCCCCAACACCCCTCCATATAAATCTGGCCAAATGGTTTCATTTTAGATGATCCCCAGAATCTCCTGCACACACTTAAGTGAGGGAAAGGAGCTAAAAAGGACACACCTGAGATAGTGGGTCTGATTTTAAGTGATGGTAAAGAAATAAATAAAAGCAATCAGGCGGTCCAGTTTGGGTTTTTTTAAGCATTACAGCTGCCTTCTTACATACACTGATTGGTGTAAAGTGAAGCATGCGCTGCATTCTTTGTGTTATCCTAATGCAAGTTGCATGAATGGACACAGCAGACAGCCCACACACAAGCCACTTTGTCATGATGGAAGCCTTTTTTTCTACGGAGATCAGCAAAATAAAGAAATAAATATTTAAAAGGAGAATACAACTGTGAAGGACTTTAAAAATCTTTTATTCCTCAGTCGAACAAGCTTGTGGATGAAGACCCCCCCCCCCCTTTTTCTTTCTCCACCACCACCACCACCACCCTTTTCCCCAAAACCCCTCTTTAAAGTTATTTCAAATTTCCCAGCAAGGCTTTAAGAAATCTGTTTGTTTGAGGGCAGCATTAGATGTGACCAGCGTTTTATTGTGACATAAAACCGCATTTCTTCCTTGGCAGATTAAAAATAAAATCGGTTAATAAGAAAAGCTGTCAGCAGCAGAAAATGGCTGACATAATCCGTTTATCCTCCAAGCAATAAAGATATTGGTCCTTGGGAGTCTATCTTTCCTCTTATGTTATTTCGCCCAAAACATTATCTTCTATGCATTCAGATGGATTAAGAAGTCATATGGGAGATAGAAAGAAAATGACAGATACAAAAAAATATATAATATCCCTTTTATTCCACATCACACACGTTCACAGGAGGGTACACATATGATCCTGCGTTAAGTTAATGAATAAATAAAAATGTAAAAAACTGAGGAGAGATTGAACAGGAAGCGGCAGCTATCCTGAAGTGTGATGGGGGAGATTACGGGCAACTGGAGGGGTCAGCGGAGCAAAAGAGCAGAGTGGAATCAACCCCAACCCCGGGGCAGAAATGGGAGCATTGTACCCTCCATGATCCAGTCAAACAGAAATTAATTGTGGCATCGCAGAGTGGACGAAAGAACGTGGGACAACTGCTGCAACGCGAAGGAGAGGAATCTCTAATGCTGAGAGTTTCACATCAGAAAGAGAATTTCCTGTAAGGCACTGATCAAGAGTCTCACAGGCTTATCTCACCTAATGCTACATGGCATGAATCGTGCTCTTACATGAGACATGCTCATAAGAATTCACAGTTTTAATATTTAATTTCACCTTTTTTATGTGGTGCTACACTCCACACACAATATTTCATAGGGCATCATGGTATTTTAGCAACATGTAAGACGCGCTACAAGGCAGGGATTCACTGTGCGACTGTTGTCTTTAAGCAGACAGGCAGTGTTATCCCGCCTGAGAGAAACCAGCCATCCACTGAGGCTTTCAAGGGAGGCCGTCGACGGCAGAATCTCCACACGAGCTGCTCCTCGGGGGGGACTCACATGACTGACAGATAAAGGCACAAGCAGAGTAAACGTGTGGTCAAAGATGTGAGGCCGGTCATGAAATGCTGATTTGGATCTGTGTGAGCCACTGGGGCCACGCTGGGGCAAAGGGGTGTGGATGGGGGGGTGGGGTTGTGAATGATGAAAGGGGTGGAGACGTCTCTGAGTGGCAGCCAACGTGTGCCGCAGTGTGAGGCTCTGAACTCAGACTCTGCTCTGTTTAATCATGTCGGTTTGCCTGGTAATGAAATTTGATTATGCCTCTAAAGACAGCAACGTTGAGCAGGGGAGGCGGGTGGGGGTAAAATATTAATATCTTCCGAGATTATGCATGAAACACTGGTGTGTAATTTTCCCTCTCTCCTTGTCCACCACCAAATTGTTAGTAGTTCATCATTAGCATGGAACTTTTGCATTTCCATTCGTCTTTCTGTGTGGGCTGTGGTGTGATTAATGTGGGCCTTGATTCATTAGTTTATCATCAATGTGGCTTTAGCTGATCACTACAGATCCATCATGCACTCCACAGGGCCCTGCAGTGTAGATAAACACTCATCGGTCTCAGAAAGGCTATCTACAGATCTATTTTGGTTGGCTCTTATGGGGGGCGGGGGCACATAACTCACAATGCCACCAGCCCCAGCCCACCACACTCAATGAGCAGCCATTGTACGTCTATGCTTGAGAACACCCTGCTATTAAAGTGTCATCACATTCATTTGTAAAAAAGTCCCCACTACCACCCAGCCACCCAAAAAAAAAATGCTGGGATAGAAAAAGAAGGCATATAATTAAGTACTCATGATCAGAGAAGGAAGGAAAGTTCCACCGCAGGGCTTCTTAATAAGAATTGTCACTGAGGAGAACAGTGAAAGAATGGGAAACATCAGCTTAGAAAGTCTAGAGCGATGTGCTCAGACTACTGCGCATGTCAGCGTTCTGCTGACTAATGAAGAACTATAGGCCCGACTTCCACTCTGAAAAGTACTGAACCAAAGGAAACTTTGTCTTCACTGCTTCTAAACAATCAAACGCTGTGTTATAATCCAGAGGAGAGTGTTGTTGGTGTCATCAGATCCACTCACTGAACTGAAGTTACTGTTTTGACAGTACTAGTTTGACTAGCTAGCTAAATGAGTAAACCTATGAGCTGCAGCTAAAATTGGGTTGGGTAGAATCGCATTGTACTGAACGTTTTTTGCTGAATGCTCAAGATAACAAAGTCTGATATGTTTTTGTTTTTTTTGGCCACTCGGGGGCAACAACAACATTGCCAAATTATTAGCTTATAGTTGATATGATGAATGTGTTAGCACACAGTTGCCTATTTACACATATAATATTCACTCTCTCTTTTGGTCTCCACCAACAACTGAGAAAAACATTTGGCAGCTAAATGCTCCACTATGTTAACCAGCTAGTCGCAAACTTTGTCTTACTAAACTGAACAAGGCAGACAGCCAGCTCCATTCTGTAATAACTGTTTCCCTACATAATTGTTTTCTATTGTATTTTAACATGGCTGCCCTTTTCAATTTGGACAGTGCCTTTATGGAAAAGGGAGAACAACGATAATACTTAATACCTATATATAGTATATATGTATACTTAGCATCTTAACTTGAACTTCAGTTGCACTTTGATGCAAAATAATACATAATGTGACATGCTGCTATTTTACTGGCTCTCTTTAGAACACTGGTACAACCGGGTTAACCAACATTTCTGAGAATGGGGTGTGTGTCCAACCATGTTAACTAGCCATTTTAAAGGGGGGTCATTTGGATTTATATTGATCAGCTGTAATTGTTGCCATTATCAGGGAATGGCATGATGTGGCTCAGTCTGGCCTCATCAGTGCTACAGATCACTGCAATGCGTTTAGCTTATTTCTTGGGAAGATATGACATACTTATTCTTTTGGATAAGCATTGTTGTCAAATTTCAATAGCTAATATAATCAATTTAAAATAATCTAAATGCAGCAACTCTGCGCTCAGCCTTGTAATCTAATCTTCACCTCTTGGAAGACTGCGTACCCTTGAAGACATCCCTAGGAACAGAGCAACAGAACTTACTACAGACAAACTGCAATTTAAACTATTCTAAAATATATTAAAGTTGTATGTTTTGCTTGAGTAACAGAAAATGAATAACAGCCTTTAAGGACAATCATGCCTCTAATCACTTTCAATTAGTTATTTAATCTAAAAATAAGCATCGTTCATTTTGCATATTAGATACAATTTACAAAAAAAACTACGCCTATGCTTGTTGAAAGAAATAATGAATTTGGTGCAAACAAAATGTCAATGGATAATGTTTTTGTTTTTTTTACCACATTTGGTGGCCAAAATACGTAATAAAAAGTCTGCAACTATACTTGTTTAAAAAACAACTCACACTTTGAGCAGTGCACTATGCACACTCAGGCAGCTCCAGCTGACAGCCCAGTGGGACACTGAAAAAAAAATTGCAACAGAATTACAATGTGAGTTGCACATAACGAAACAATAAAAACTAAGTAAAGTAGACTGTATTTTAGATAACATGCAGATCAGTTACAATTGCCATTATTTCAGTGATTGCACTAAATATTAGACTTGAACTAGAAAAGACTCAAAGCGCTGTGTGTCGTTAATAAAAGGCACGAGCCATTCAATGAAGTGAGTCATATTCAGCTCGTACAAGAGATGAAGTTCACAGTCACACTGAAGGAGAAAAGATGAACCTTCAAAATGCTACAATTGTGCTAAAAAGAAATGATTTTGCAGATAGAGTTTATGAATTGCATGAAATTAAATAACTGTCCATACATATTTCCTGCCTAAGGAAAAATCTAGGGGCCAAAAGAAGCAGAGGGGCTTCGGAGGATGAGGAAGATCTAATATAATTGGCCGTAACAGAAAGACCTTGGGTATTTTGTTTCTAAAAACCAGCCAAATGAATGTACAGCTTTGAATTAGAGGGGTTCATCTGCCTCATATCTGCTTTCACTGCCCTAGCTTTTATCTCAACCTTGTGTGAAAAGGATTTAATTGATTTTAGAAGCTACATTTTCTGATGAATGTCTACACAGAATTAACACAGAATGCTGTGGCCTCATCTTATTTATATTTGCCCTTTTAAAGGATGCAGCCTCTGAGGAGTGCATGTTGACATGTTCATGAAGTAAACATTGGGGAGTTCACATATGGATGTGAAGGTGAACAACGGGCAATATGGAATGCTTTTACAATAGCCTTCTCTTTTTCTAATAAAATGTTGGAGGAGAATATAGCTGTGTCTCTGCAGGGGGGGGAGCGGCTAGTCAGGTGAGGACGTTCCACATGAAAACACAAGCAGCAAGAAGAGCTTAATGGGAAATTCAAATGTTGCCAATCGTTGCACAGTAATGACAATGTCACCACGGTGCCGTATTAAGTGAGAACTACTGATAACCAGGTCTAAGTCCAGCGCAAATCCACTCGCGTTCATTTACCGCGGCCTAGCAACCCATATCAGCCCAGGCTGGAACAGACATGGACTTAGAGCATCAGAAACTTAATAAGCACTTGGTCCCACTTAACACTAAGTGCTACCAGATATGCGTTTAATATCTTCTAGTCCAGGTAGTTAGGAGTTTAAGCTATAAAAATGTCATTTTATGTCACTAATCCTGTCTATTAGACTCAGGTTTTAGGGGGTCTAAATGTTAGGTGAACACTGTCACATAAAGCGAGCACTGAAGAACCTTGCAGTACAGATGTTTAGCATAAAAAGAAATGCAATATCACTTCATTTTGTAATAAAATGATTTACAGTTAGTGGTTGGAACTATGAGTGCTCAAAGACAGCAGCAGAGAAGTGTCTTAAAACTTAAAGCTGGAACTAATCAGCCAAAGTCAAGTATTACTGTTATATATATATAATGTATTGCATGTATTATATTGTGTTATTTATTGAATTATATATTTTTGAAAGGAAGATAGGCCATTAAAAGTAACCCAACTTGCACTTACTGTAATATGTGTTTTAGGGACTGTGCAGAAATTATTGGGGCGGGGTAGGGGGTTTTGCTCTTTCTAGATTTTTTTTTTTTTTCTGCCTTGTGCAATTTCCCATTTTAAATAAATAAAATTTAAAGAAATTAAAGTTATATCACAAAATGGCTTCTAAAGGACAGAACTCGTGTTTTGATATTTAATGGTGCACTGTTTTTGACATGCCCTTTGAGTCTCAACATATGTAGCCATACGATGCACGCATAATGTGATTGGTTTGGTTATGACGGACACTGATTTCATACATCATCTAACATCATCTCATCTTTATTTTAGAATGTGGAATCAGGGGTGCGGTGACAAAAACGGTGGGGCTAAAACCCCTCAACAGCCCCAGAGATGACACCTATGTAACTCATTCACTCGCAGTAGCAATTGTTGTTGTAGTAACATGTAGTAGCACATTTCATTTTACCTGTTTAACTGTCCCATTAACATATTACCATCTTAAATTCATCTTAGAAACTGTACTAATCTAACACTGTAATATTATTTTAAGATAAGGATTGTGTTGTAATTATTCTTAGTCCAAAGATATAAATATAAAAGTACATAAATATGAATAATGATAGGGAGGGTCTTTCATAAAAAAAAAAAGTCAAACATAAGGTTCAGTCCCCCTTCTCACTGAAATATTTTTTTTTACAGTCCCTTAGTTTATTAAACTATGAATCTAATTCAAAGCTTTTATATATTAAAATGTACAATTTGATGATTACAATCGTTCCGTATGCTGGCTAAAATCAAGCTTGTGTTGTTTTCCTTTAGTTGAAAAGGAAGAGAGTGTTGAAATTCCCTTTCTTTCAGCCTAGACATACACAGTGACGTCCCCCTTGCTGCCTCTCTCCCCTTCTCCAGCACGCCTCTAATGCGTCCTAATCCTGGCTGAAGACAGACGCGGGTTGTGTGTGTAAGAAATATCTCTTTGCTTTTTCTGCCTCAGTTCATTATTTTTCTTTCTTGTCACTTAGTGTGATAGGTTGGACAGAGGCGCACAGATGAGCACTGAAGACACAGTCACAAGGCCTTAATCTAGTCTTTAATGCGTGACTTCAGAGATGTCATTTATCTTGTGACTGCAGCAGGCGTCCACAAAACTTTATCTCTAATAATATATTGATGGATTAAAGGGGTCAGGCAGGAGACCAGGCAAGAAAAATTGCTTATTGACATCAAAATACAGTGCCCCAAAACCTGATAAACATAGGGACAGGAGAGTGGAAGTCAGAGAGAGAAGGAAAAGAGAGAGATGAGGGAGGGGGAATTGAGTTGGGGTATTGTGAATGTTTGCACCCGGTAATTTCCTTCCTTCACAAGAGCCTCTGGTGGTCTGAGCCCTCGGCTTGATAAAAACCCCAGCCTCTCCTGCTCTCGAGCTAGGCACTGTGCAGTTGCCGAAAGGAAAAAGCTGGTGACTGCTAGGTCATTTCCACGTTTATCTTGACATAAACTCCCCCACCACCACCACCTCAACCCCCCCCACTCCTACACACACACATACAACACTGCACCTTATTAATCACACTTAAGTGCCGTGTGAGACTGGAGCACTCGTGCGAAGGCTACTGAAAGCAGAAACCCGAATGTGTGGCATTATCAGGAAAAGCACTGCTGTACAAACTTGGGAGACCGCCGGTAGTCTCCTCCATTTTGCCATTTCCTCACAGCTTAGAGAGGTGTGTATAGTGTTTTTATCTGAGCAAATACAAGACTCTTTAGTCAGCTTGATTGTAGGATTGACTTTAAACACCTTCAAAGGACAATTTGTAGATGGAATTAACTTATTTATCATACATCATATTAACATACAGATGACAGAGTCATTGTTCGTGCTAAACATAAGGCAGAAAAATCTATTTATTTCCACATTTCTGTGCAGATTTTTTCTTTAAAATGTTTTGAAGACTGTTGACAAAGAAAGTTGAAGTTGTTATAGCTGACAGACATATGTTTACTTCTATTGACTTATTATATCTGTCCAAAAGCCAATCACAAAAAAGGTGTTCAATTTGAATTGTGTGCAAATCAAATTACATACAGTCAGCCATGTAAATGGAGCATGCAGCTATAAGAGACTTTCAAACAGTTCGCATAAAGTCACACCACCTCCATTTAACTCGTATAGAAATAGTCTGCCTCTGTGCTGTATATAACAAACACACCCATACTGTGACTGAGAATAGCTCTCTGTCAAATGGTGCTCGCATTATACAGTAAATTAGTATAAAGCACAACTTCATAGGAGAATCCCTGTCAGTGGCCATGCTAAGTGGACTTTCAATTCCAATTTCAAGAATGCCACTCCTGGAAACGTCCTTAATTACCCAGATCCCACTCCTCATGATGGATTGTGATAAACCGGCAGGCTTACTTAAGAAATCTACCAACTGAAAGCATGTTTCTTTCTGCCCGCTTCATCTTTTGCAGTCCTTGCGTGAAAAACCATGTTTTGGAGTCAGTGGCAAGTCGCTCCAATCCCAAATAGAGTCAATTCTAACCCTTCACGCACTCTTCCAGTCCAAGAAAATTAATACACTTTACTATTACAAGATAAAGCTATAGGGACATATTACGCCAGGCATATCTGCAAGCCTGTAATACTACAGAGTCAGCATTCAATAAAAGACATTTGCAACCAGGCATTTCTCACAACAACACTTGCGAAAGATTTAAAAGCTTCTAAATTAGGTGCAGCTCACGCACGAAAGGTGCCGGGTAAGCAGGGCGATACTTACTTAAAATGACAGAGTTGTTTATAAGGGGGGGTGCCTCCCTCGCTTCAAGGTGGCACGCAAGAGGAGCAGTTTATGATCCACACACTGGGTTATTTAGCCTCAAACAGTGTGCATAGTGTTGGGTGACAATCAGTGCACATAACTCACATCAGGTTTGAAGTGATCTCTCAGTTCATAACATCACCCCCTGAATACTGATTGCCCTCTTATCGCGCCCATTTGTCTGACGCAACTTGTGTTTTGCTGATCTTGAGTTCAAGCAGGCCCGCTCTCTAGTTTGCAGCATCAGTATCAGAAAGTTGCGAAAAGTTGTTGTGGCTCAGGTGTCTGACAATCCGCCGAAAGAAGAACAGAAATGTATTTGCAATAACCCTCTTCCACACTGTAGCCGGAGTTTTTTTTTTTTACGGCCAGGACAACTGCCCTTGGAGCCATTAAAAATTTAATCCAGCCAGCGTGCACACATATAACATATCACCCATTATAACAGCGACGGTCTGCGCCAGACAGGAAAGCTGGCAAAAAGTGAAAAGAAAACAGAGAGGATGAGGTCATTTGTCATCCTGCAACAAATCCCAAAGCATCTCTGGCTTTATCGCACCGGATACCTTTAAGAGAATGCCAGCGTTTGTGTTTGACACAGACAGAAATAACTTTGCTCAAATTTTTTCTAATGAGCTAACACATCATCCGTCACTCTTGTATTTACTGAGAGATGGCAATAAAGTGTGATGCGAGTTTGGATTGCACCGTGTGTGTCACCTGAAGGACAGGCAATGCTCATCAGTTAATCCCCCTCTGGACAAAAAGCCAGGAGTGGGTGGGGGGGTGGTAGTAAAACAGGTTTACAAGCATGTTTGTTGCAAACTAAAATCGCCTGTATTAAACCTTGTAAATCTGTCTCCTGCTGTGACAATGGCAATAAAACAGTGGCGTTTACCATAGAGCTTCAAGGTTGCACAACACTCCAACACTAAATATACTCAGTATTCAAAAATAACAATGATAATAGTCAAACAGCTGCTGTTTCCAAAGTGACCAAGTCATTGTAAGATGATTACATTCTGCCCAGAAGTCACACGGCTCACACTGCTCTGCATCTTTATCACAATCATTGCTCACTCCCGGATGTGCATCACTGCCCAAAAACACACTATGAATGTACTGCCCAAACATGGCCAAGATGATCGAGACATTATACCTCAATGTGCTGTATTGAAATGACCTACTGCATCAAAAAAAGGAGAACAGCATAATACATCTCAAATTCCACCAGGGAGTAATAAAAACACCAATTTCCATGATGAATCTAACGTTTCTCTTTTTGTTGTTAGTCGGAGGAAAGCATGGCCAAAAGGGTTGCCACTGTGTAATCTACCTTTGGGCGTTGGTACATTAATTCCATTTTCATATTCAGTGCCCTCCCCCCCACACGCTCAGCCCTCTGCTCCCTTAGAGCAGCAGGCACTGTGGAAGAGGCCCGGGCTACTCCGAGGCCTGGGAATACCCCAGAGCCTGCACGCCAGCACTACATAATTCTGGCCTGCCTCATTATTTAGCATGTCACCACTATTTTACATGTTAAAGCCCCTGCATCGCCATCTAATTTATTATTAGAATATAGAATGGGCTGGGCTGGAATGGGGTCACTTGCTTTCACTCGGCACAGGAAATAAATTCATACAAAGTCAGTCAAGTCAAGGTGAAAACCTATGTCAGCAGGATGCATTTTGTCATTCTTTGGAACAAGAGTATTTGAAGGCAGCGAGACGTCTCCTCCAGCCCATCGACGGCACCTCAGTTTTCCCTCATCTCAGTATTTAACTTCTTTACTTTCATTCAGGGGGAAACTCAGGTTCCTCGTTGAAAGAAAAAAAAAAGAAGGGAAAAACAGAGCAGAGTCCTGCCAAGAGTTGAATTGGCTTTGATGAGATTCAGCTGTAATTATTTCTCAGCAATAACAATAAGGACAACAACAACAGAAGACTTAATCCGCCAGTGAGAGGGCCTGATTCTGCTTCCTGGTGACAGTGATTAGGCCTAATCTAGGGTTTTGGTGTGTTCATTGGAGAAATGCGATTTTTAATGGCAGCGTGTTTTGTTTTCAGTTTTGTTTTCACTAAATATATACACTTATAGAACACTCCAAAGTGCAATCCACATCTCCTGTGGTATTGATATTCAGCCAAAGGGGGAGTAGGGCTGCAACTAAAGATTATTTACATTATCAACCAATGTGCCGATTATTTTCCCCATTAAGCGATTCATTGTTTTGTCTACTAAATGTCAGAAAATAGTGAAAAATGCTCTTTATAATTTACCTTCAATAGCTTAAAATGTCTTGTTTTGTCAAACAGAGCAAAACCTAAAAGTTTACCATCATATATGACATCATAAAGACGAGCATCAAGATCTACACATTTGAAAAGCTGCAACCAACAAAAGATTGGATTGTTTTTGGCTTGAAAAAAAATGATTTCCTGGTTAATCATTAGATTTGTAGAAAGTCATCACAAGTTCCCGGAGCCGGCTCAAAACATCTTGTTTTGTCCGAAAAACGTTCACTCCTCTCTGTTTGTCATTATCATTTTTTCAAATTTTTCTAAAATCAAATATAATTTATCAACAATTACTTTACGTAACACTTCATATTAAGGTCATTGTAATTGTAAGCGTTAGTTAATAGGTAAAAAGGCCCTTATAAGTCCATTAACGTTATTATTATTAACGTTATTATGTGTTATTAATA
>JAVQJD010095134.1:0-11295 GCA_036023655.1 Nannoperca australis | reverse complement strand
ATGCCATACATACACACACACACACACACACACACACACACACACACACACACACACACACACACACACACACACACACACACACACACACATAAAGCTATAATGTAATACAGAAGAGTTATGGTGCATTGATGTGTTCAGATAAATGTGCTTAAAAACTACACAATGCTTATGGCAAGACTGGCCTGTGCCTGATAGTGGTTAGTCCTGATCAATCTCACCTGAGCATTAAAGCTTCAACAAAATATGGTTGTAAAAATACAGACTTCAAATAGATATAAACATTTAGAATAGATCAGAGGTGAGAACTTTTACCACAAAGTCTGGTTTCATATCAATGTATTTGAATAAATTAAAATTTTCTGTTAATGTGCTCACACATCTCAACAGTCATGTTTCAAAAAGTAATGATTTCAATTCTTTATCAATAAATAATCCAATATAATTAAAATATTTTAAAAGACCATAACATTTTGAGTATTTACACTCTTTTTCTTTTTAAGGGCCACTGCCATTTTGGCTTATTTACCTCAAGAGCTGCTGGGAACTTCGTTTTACAAATATGTTCATGAAGACGATATTGCTCATTTGGCAGAATGTCGCAGGCAAGGTATGCACCTTACAGAGGGTACAACGCAACACTTGATCAACTGTTATTGCACACATCCACAGTATATGAGGCTGCACGTTCAGTTTTCACACTGGTTAGTGTATGGCGGTGTAATCTGGTCTGGTAGAATAACAGTGCTTTGCCACTATTTCTGAGAGAAAATAGTGTAGTTCATCTTACCCGTGGACAGTTAATCCATTACCTGTCCTTGTCCCCCTTCTGTCGCTGTCTGCTGTAAGTGCTGCATATGAGAGCGAAGATCAATACCAACTGCTACAAGTTAAAAATAAAAGATGGCTCATTCATCACACTAAGAAGCCGCTGGTTCAGTTTATTGAACCCTTGGACCAAAGAGGTGGAGTACATTGTCTCTACAAATACTGTAGTCATGTAAGTAAAACCCTCCTTATTTAGCTTATCATATAATATAATATTGTATCATCCTATTTGCTGTTTCTAGTGTTTTATGTTGCATACTACTATATACTAAATACCTGTACACTTTTATATAATATTAGAATATAGTTTTATTTTATGTATTGTAATATGTTTTTGTTAATGTAGATCTTGTAGTTTAACAAGACTGAGACTCTACAGCCGTGCTAGCGGCTCTGTGAGGCTGTATTTGATCTAAATGCTCACATCAGCATGCTAACATGCTTAAAATGACAATGCTACCATGTTGATGTTTAGCAGGTATAATGTTTACCATGTTCACTGTGTTGGTATAGCGTTTTAGCATGCAAACATTTGCTGATTAACACAGAATGCAAAGTACAGCTGAGCCTGGTGGGAATGTCCATAATAAACCAAATAATTGGACAAAATGAGTTTGACCAGATGATGGCGCTAGATGAAAAGCCAGGGGATCACCAAAGTCTGTGGGATTAATCCTTGGGGGAGCATGAAAATAAAGAAAAATGGCCTTCAGTGGCTGCTGGCTGACAAGTACAGAATAGATTCAGTATATCTGCAGAGATGTGGTGTGACTACTGGGTTAAGCAGTTCAGTTTCCTCATTCTTTTACTTTTTCACTGACAAATTAGCCCTTCAGGTGACAGACCTGGGAGCAGTCATCAGCCTGCTGCCCCTGTTGCAGGCGAAGGGAAGCCGGATCTCCAAACAGTGCCTGGTATTCCTGGTGGTACGAGGGCGGACGCCGGGAAGATTGGGCGACTGATTGCACAGGGACTGTTGGAAATGCAGAGGTATAACCATCTCCTGAAAAATATTTACAATTTTTTTGTTTACTTTGTGGGTATACAGATGTCAAACAGCTGTTTTTGTTCTGTGTCCCCCCCAAGTTAAAGCTTAGACTTATATGTGGTGTCTGCGGCTCTGGACAACCTGGTGAGGGTGAGGAAGGGAGAATATGGGAGAAGGAGACAACTGAGCACAAGACTACTCAACAACACAGGAGGTGGCAACATCAGAGGCCTGTAATACGAAGTTCAACATACCTAGGATCTCTTTTTGTTATCTGGCTTCACTAAACCTAACAACTGCAATCACGCTAAGCGGTCCCACAGCAGAGGAAGAGGAGGAAGCCCAAGAGCGAAGGAAATGGCTCAGAGGGAGGGAAGTGTTTTGACTGGAACAGCAAGTCTGACCACTGACTTCCTTCACTACCTGATGCAACTCGGCTGACAGCGCTGCTCCTCTCTTCAGCCAAGCCTACAAAACGTAGGGCTCTATATCAGACAATGTGACTACAAAGCCAACGATCAATCTTTGAAAGGTGTTCTGATACCAGGTACGTTAGAAATGCAGATACTCTACAGACATTTATTTTCTCTGCCACAAGGAAGAGATATTGAAGATAAAAAAGAAATGGTGTTTTCCTGTGCGGCCATTTGCTGTAGTAGCAGTTATAAGACATGGGTAAGGACATGCATTTGCATTGAATCCATTGTTGCTTCTGCCTTAACTGGATTAAGCATATCCTCTGTAATTAAAGCAAATGCCAAGTTGTATTCATTTTTACATTTTTGGGTTTTTACGTAAACCAGGTCCGTAGATATAAGAATATTTCGGCTTGATTCTGGACTGGAAATTAATATTCCACTGGTGGCCAATGCTTTTATTCTTTGTGCAAAGGAATTTATGAAAGACCACGCTTCATTCGAGATAAGCTGTCCCTCTTAAGTGTACACCACGGTCTACTCACTCCCTTCCTTATTCATCACATCACATTTTGCAATCAAGGATCAAATATACAAAGATGTTATTTTGATGTCTTTATTTGATGATTTTACGTTTTATTTTTAAACAATTTCAAGCTTTGCACAAAAAAGGTTCTGATCACAACAGCCTGTGCTTTGCTTAATATCTTGCCTGCGGGAGGAGCATAATATCACATATCAAATCCAGCCAACATACCCAATTACAAGATATTTTTTTATTTTCTTTCAAGACATCTGAGAGTAGTTCAATTGGTGATCATGACTAAGTGATGATAAATGATTTTCTCTGTGAGCATAAAGTCACATTTACTTCTTAGCAAGTCTTGTATTCTTTACCCCCAAAGCACATTTAGTAGTTAGGCCACCCAAGAGAATCAATAGCAAACGAATCAGTGAAATAAAAGCTGTGAGAAAACAGTGATACCCAAAGCCATCAAATGAAGGTACAATAACATTGTAAATAATAATATTAATAAGTGTTTACAATTTCTTTTCCCAAACAGAAAAATAAATTCCTTTGGTCAAGTAAAAAACAAAATGAAAATAACAGTGAACTCTTCATTTCACCAGTCTTATGTCCCTTATGTTTCTTTCTCTACAGTCAACCAGGTTCTTTAGGCTCTAAGGCTGCAAAGGAGGTGTCAAGGCAATATGGTTATGGTGCCCCTGGCGCTCCATGCTGCAGCATGCTGGGAGTAGGACTAGAGGAGTAGGAGAGGGGCAGAGGCATTGAAAGAAGACCAGTGTGCCCTCAAACAGCAGGTGACGGTGCATCAGGGTCAGGCTCGTTGCTGTAGTTGTTGCCGTAGTGATTCCCACTAGGTGGGTGATTCGGCAGGATGTCCAGTTCATCCACTTGGGGGCCAGGGTGCATCACCACCAGCTGGTCCTGGGGGATGTCTGCAGCTGCTGCCGCCAGGTTAGTGATGGACTTGGACTTGACACACTGGAAGTCCACGTGACGGCTTTTACCCTCTTCCTTTTCCCAGGACATGCGGATGAAGGGCCTCTGGACGTAGTTGTAAATGACCTCTGGTCGACCTCCTGGTCGTTTTTTGACTTTCTCTTTATATGTAGGGTAGCCTGCCAAAAAAACAGTGTGGGCAAATCATTAGCTTAGTTTGTGTTAACAAGTCTTCTTCACTTAGAATACAAACACACCAGAATCGTGGGACAAGAGCTCATTAACCAGTGGGTGAAGTGCTCAATACACTAACGATTTGTCGGTGCTAAGAAGTAGTTCCACTATGAACATGGTTGGGGTTAAATTGCTGGATTTATTTGGGATCTGGTTCTAAGTTGGAAGAAGACAAGACAGGGTTCTGGTATCCAGCAGTCGACAAAACATCCAAATCCAAAGCAAAGAAAAAGTTCATCACTTTGGACATTTTTTCTATTAAATGATAAGTTTAACAGTGTAAATTGATCAAGAGAAGCAGCAGCAGAAAGTCATTGCAGTTTGGGTGAACATCCAATAAGCAAAAGGTTAAAAGCCTTTTCCTAGACATAAAAAAAAAAATCCATTCACAAAAGCACACACACAATCACCACAATCAATCACGCAGACATTGTTCTCAGTAATATCTAAATAATCCCCATTGCTTGATGCCGGTTGTCCTCCCAATTGTTTGATCAATTTACAATTGCTTCTTTGTAGCTACTCTGTACTTATTGTGTAGTCAGTCACCACAATACTAGTAATTTGAATGTTTGACTCCTTTCAGTATGACAGTGCCTTTTGTTTAGTTTTTTCCAGACACCAACAAACTGATGTCTTTTTCCTGCCACACCCAGTCTGCAGACAACTAACAGATCTGTCATGTATTTGTATTTGTGTTTTTCTTTTGCCTGATTTCTGGAAGATAATTGTCCAATGAAAGCCTTGCTGTCCGAAAAAGTAAAGAAATGTAGTGTACGCACTGCTATTAATAAAACCTTTGGCTTAATTCCTGTGTGAAGTTTTCAGCCCCTAAAACTGTGACTTGTCTGAAAAATATGAATTTCACTAAAAGATTAAAAACATCACTATTTATCATTAGAGGGTTTTTCTTACCTTCAATGCCCAGTCTTATTTTCTTCAATCCTCTCTCCTTTAAAACGGACTTGGCAACATCACGATTCTCAATATACTTGAAAAATCTGTACAGTTTTGTGCTGTAGATGACTGCAAAGAGAAGAACCAAAACAACATTTCTTCATCACATCTCTGTCTTTTGTATATGTGCAGACCTGTGTCGGTGTTCTGTATGAGTGCGTGCTCACTCTGTGAATACTCTTCTCCCATTTGTGGTGGGTATTCTTCATCCCAGTCAACCACATCATCATCAGTAAGGACTACAATGTGACATTCCCTCTCTCCACTCTGGGCACTCGCCACCATCAAAGGCAGAACCATTTCCTCCAGGTAAAATTCAAATTGCCGCCGAGCTCCGTCATTGGACAGCTCGTGCATCAGGGCACCTGATAACAAAGGAGATTATCAGTTAGAAGATGTGAAACAATTCATAATGGATTTCAAAACTGTCCACCTTGAGTTGCACCTGTGTAATGCCTCAGAGGCCATAAATAAAAACATTTCTACCTACAATAGATTTGTGATAATGCGCTGTGTAAGGTTGTAGAGGGTCAAAGTGACAATGCAGCTCCTGCAGACACAAACTGTAATCGTTGAAGGGAAGCAATAACAGCTTCAGCGCTCCAAAAGATATACTCACTAAGGTCTCTGCATTTGATGGTGCTGTAGTCAAAGGAGATGCATAGATAGTCACAAGCCTCCCGCAACTCAGGGATGGAGATTCCATCAGGACAGCGGATAATCCCGGATTTGTAGTAATCCTGTCAATTAGACAGAAATCACACAGAAGGTAGTCATTTCAAACAGTGTTAATCCATCAGCTCATGATATTAAATATACATTAAAAAGTGCCTACACTTAACAAATGCTCAAAGCTTTCAATTTAGAAGAAAACAAAACATTAAGGCATCTCTGTAACAGTATCTTACTTTGGTATTGCATTTTGTCATCTAATTTTGAGATGTATGTGAACCTGAGGGGGTTTGTGACAAGACACCAACAGCAGCTTTTTCAGTAATTAGTGTATCACTCACTGTATCATAAAGTAAATGTTCTTTGTATTTAGTCTATGGTAGTCATGCTATATATACACACACAATCAGTCGCCAGTTTCTTAGACGCATCTAGCAGTAATGCAGGCAACATACATGGAGGTTATAATGCAAAGTTTTTGGTTTAATCTATTTTAGAGGGATGTTGCTTTAGCTTTAGTTTCTATGTTTGAGTCTACCATTGTAGATATAAAGAGAGAAAATGTTAAACTGACCAGAATTGCTCTGAAAACTGTTGAGCTAATGCCCTCAGCCACCTCGTATTCCCCCTTCTCGTTGGGTCGTGTGAAATTATGTTCTCTTCCAGATCCAAACATTCTGAAATAAAGAAGCTTTAGTTTGTTCTGTGAAATCCAACATTTCTTTCACATACATACAATATATACATTATTGATTAGTGAAATGCTTTCAGTTACTCTGGCTATAATGACTAAGAACAAAGAATAACAAAAGGTCAAAGTGTGCTGTACCTGCCCAACATGGTATTGGGTTGTGCAGTAAAGATGGAAGGATCTACTACAAAGCGTGTGTTGTCAACAATCAGAGTCACTCTTTCTGACGTCCTAATGTTTCTGTTTCCGACATTGGCACATGCTCCTCCCTCTTTGGCATTCTCGTAGACAAAAATCATTTCTCCAACTCCCAAGCTCTTGAAGGTGCCTTCTGTACTGGACAGGCTGCTGTTGCGACTGCTCACCACCCCGCTGCTGCTGGAGCCACTTGGAGAGACTCTCTGAGGCCGTGGACTACTGGGCCTTGAGGACGGGCCACCATCTCGTTCACGGTCTACACAAAAACAGGCAGAACAACATCCCATCAGAAACAGGTAAAGACTTAATTGTTGACCTACATTTTCTATAATTGTTCTGCTTGATTTTGAGGTTTTTGTCTTCATTCCATCTTTGGCATCCGTTTGAGTGATTGTCCATTGCTAGAAATATTTGATCTAAAACAGGCAGACTGGAAAAGGCCCTACTCAGAACATGTGTCTTGTATCCAGTCAATCAAACCAAAAGCTGTCTTGGTTTAAAGAAAAACAGGTGGATTAGTGCTGACTTCAAAACCAGCAGAGGTAAAAACCATGCCTGAGCTGTAAGTTGATAAATGCAGTCAGCTGTTCTCAGCAGTAGCTGCTAGGAGCCGTGGACCTCTAACATGACATCCATATAAGCTCTTTCTTTCCACGCACACTCACCACTGTTGTGTTGGCGGGTGGGTGAGGTGACGTTGCGAATGCAGGGGGTGAGCTGGCCTTCTCTCTCATGCGAAGAGTCCCTGGAGCGATCGCTGGAGCGGCGGCGGTCACGTGAGCGGTCACAGCCTCCACTGGCACCATGCAGGCTCATCTTCCTCTGTTCTGCCTCCACTCGAGACGCTCGGGCCTGACTGCTGCTTTTCAACACAAAAGCATACTTAACATTCCTCTCTTATACTCAAGCCAGAGGATATTTTAACTTCATGGCACACCCACTGCTTCTTTGCACCTGTTAACAAAACATGTTAACACCACTGTGCTAACCACATTCACGTATAAAAAAACATTACATCTGACTTAGCAAAACATGATTTATTGCACTTTAACACTTCAAAAAGGGTTGAGTGCAAAACATTATGATTAATTTACACTACATTAACTCCAACAAGCTTATATATGAGGCCTTAAAAACATATGTAACAACCAGACCTACCACATTCTGTAAACTTGACATAAGAGTAAGACACACTTTAAGAAAGCAGCAAGTCGTGTTTCCATCCAATCTGACATTAAACCAAAATCAGATGCCTGAGCTTCAACACATCTGATCTAATCAAACCTTGCAAGCACAGTTACAGAAGGAAGTACACTTAGTGTCAAGTGTAAAAACATTAAATGCACCAGAAGACATAAGATGCACTACACGACTTTTGATTTAATGTTTCTGACAGTTCAAATCTGCTTAGACAGAAAAACCATCAGTATACAAGTAAAGGAAGAGTTGATTGGTACATCTGCAACGTAATGTAGTTGAAAAAGTACCCTGTTATTATATGGTGCTGTATAAATAAAATTGAATTGAAGTGAATTAATAATGTGTAGTCAAGTACAAACCCAACCACAGGCAAACATCACTGCCCCCCCCGACACACACACACACACACACACACACACACACACACACACACACACACACACACACACACACACACACACACACACCCCTTCCTGTTTACTTTATTCTGCCATCCCATTGTTTCTTCAGTGTTTCAGAAAGAAACAAAAACAGAAATGCTACAGGAAAAGGACCTCACAGGGTTGGACGGAGGAACCAATACCATAAACTAGATTAGGGTTGTCACATTAGTTAACAGGCATGGAGAAAAATACCTTCCATAATTCAAACTAACCGTGGTCTTTAGGAGGTGCATGTGGTGGTCATTGTATGAATGAGGCTAAGACGTGATTTGTTTTGCAAACGGTTTCACTACTGTTGTGCAAAACAGTTGTGTCAAACTTAAAACACCTCATCCTTTAGTGATTAAATAATCACTTGGTGGTTTAGTAGTAGTTCCTTCATCAGTTACACAGATATTATGACATATTGGAGATATACATTTTTGCAATACTGTAAATCGCCTATCACAGAATTGTCTGAATCATGATGCAGTCACTATTGGGGGTAGGGGTGTGCTATATCAATAAAATCTTCTATAATGAAATATGTAATTATAGAGTTTTTTGTTTGTATAAAGTTAACTTAATATACTTAATACAAAACACACAACTTTATTCAAAACCCATGTTCCACACCAAATCTAGATAAATTAACCAAATGGTAATATCTGTTCTTTTTTACTGCAGTGAGCTCCATCAAGTTTACAAATATAAAATCTAGCCATAAAAACATAATTCTGCCTATTCATCTGTAACATTACCCATAATGGCCTCATACAACCAGTAATATTAAAAGGGATAGTTACCATTGGCACAAACCGTTTAGTAAATGTCTTACTCTATATATTGTCTTATACATTGCCCTTCTCTTCTTGTGGACTTCAAGATGGTATGTTATAATCTACTGGTTGCTTTGAAATTAACTTCACAAAAATTTGTCCTTTATACTTAAGGTTATGTCTATCACTTAATACATAACCAGAGCCATGTAAACATACAGATAGATTATCTGATACCCAGATATATATATTTTAAATATCTTTGAGCAATACCTACTGTTTTTTCACTCTTATGTCATATTATTATTTCACATTTACAGTACCAAATGTGTGACTAATCTATAATCCAGCATTAGTCCTGTCCTGCTAACAGTGAGTGACACTAAATGCTGTGAACGTTTCCCAGGAGGTCTGACAGATTGTCAGCTGGCTCACCTCGAATGCCTGCAGAGTTTGCGAGGTCGGCTTGTTGCTTTTCTTTCCCAGTTTTCGGTGTCACTGGAGTTACTGTCATATGACTGCAGACGTTCTGCCATCACCCGTACAGGGGGGAGTCCAGTCTGGATCTTTCACCGTTCATAATCTGGCTAATGGCGAAATCAACAAGTCAGTTCGATCCCCTGAGCAGCCCCTAGCGAACCACGGGCTAGCTGCTGTCAGCTAACACAATAGTTGAGTGTCAGCGAGTTCACGTGTGCTGTCGACTTGAATGTCAACGAAGCCTGATGACCACGGCTGTCGTTGACGATAAATGTCTGGATGAGTAACGTTTTTACACACCACAGAACAACATCTTGTCAACGTTGCTACCAGACTGAGTCAGCCTACGATTAGGTTAGCTAGCCTGCTGTGTTAGCAAACCTAGCCAGCTAACATTAGCTGGCGTTGCTAGCTGTACGAGACAACACCATTAACATAATATTCTGAGACATCTGTGTGGCTAGAGAAGTTGTCCCAAGAGTACTGACATAACGGATGTCATATTCTAGGCAGATATGGCAAAATATAAAAAAAAATAGCTACCCAGTTGGCTACGTTTTCCGCTGTAGTGTAATTCCAATCGCTCACGAGCTAACCAGCCATCTCCTTTCAAAACACTCGCCCAGCTGCCGTCCAACGTGACGACCGTTAGTGGCTCGACGTGCTGACGCAAACAAAGCTGGAAATTATAGCTATTAGTAAACTTGCTTTAAAACTATCTTGGTCTGAAAAGTGATTTGGATTTGAAAATTAAAGTGTTTTGAAGGCGATTTAATTGTTTTCAACAGCTGGTTGAGATTTTAACTTTTCCTAAAAAGGGAATCGTGTTGACTAACTATGGCAAGTCTCGCGATATTATGGTTGTCCGATGTTTTTATTTTTTTCAAATTGTATTAAAACACGTAAGAAAGCATATACAATATAAATTATAAATAGTTAGAAACAAATACAATTCAAGCCTTTTTGTTTGAGAATTGTTCTTGTGGAAAACAGCAGTTTGAGTAAATATCATAATTAACGTACATTTACGAGGAAAATTGGATTTTCTTTTATCTTGAATAATTATGAACTCATTATGGTAATAAATATATCATAATGGTAAAATTAGTATTATAAAAAATGTTACTGTGGGAGACTGAGCCAAAATAAATGCAAAAGTATTTTAGTGTGCTCTACTGAGGCACCAACTCACGTTGATATAATCCCTTTAGGTGACCTTCATTTCACGCTTTTTATGGTCTGTCCATCCCACAGTTTGTTTTAAGATAAGAGAAGATAAAAATGGTTCTTTACAAGAATATCAAGGTGAACTAGAACTGAAAAAAATTTGAAAGTCCTGATAATACAACTTTGGAGTATTGTTTAAGATTACAGTCATGCTATATTTACATATATGATTAAATAACTGTACAAGAAATCATGGTTTATTTGTAAGGCTATAGCTCAATATCACATACAACTCATTCCGAGACCTCTAATAAGATGAGAAAAAACTTCCCAAAAGCCTTAACATCTTATGAAATGGAAGAAACATTTTTCATTCAAAAACCATGTAAAGGAGCCACAGATGCACTGTAAAAAAAGAAAACGTTAAAAAACGGTGTTAGTTACCCTAATATTACAGTAAAAAACTATACTTAATTTAACAGTCAATTACAATAAAATTACATCTTTTTACTGCATATATTCTTTGTAAAATAACGGTCAAATATAAGTAGATTTACAATTTTTCATTGTTAGAAAACGTCTCTAAAATGTAATAAAATCAAGGAAAGACAGTAAAAATACAGTAAAATTGACAATTTTAACATCATATTTTTTTTTTTTTCATAGAATTATTTAATCAATCTACACCAAGTGCTTGTCAAATTACAGCTTTCTTGAAGAAAAATAAAGTAAAGTTATTTAAATTAACGGTCACTTTACTGTCTTTTAAATGTTATTTAACATTTGTCAACGGAGGTA
>JAVQJD010095133.1:0-11729 GCA_036023655.1 Nannoperca australis | reverse complement strand
TTTAGTTTTTATGCACCAGTTATGTGGAATAAACTCCCAGAAAGCCTCAGGTCTGCCACATCAGTAAACTCCTTTAAATCAGGGCTGAAAACATCACTGTTTACTACGGCCTTTAATTCAGGAAGCTCATCATCTGCACTGAAGCTTTTAAATTCTACATTTTATCTTTTAAAACTGCTTTTTTATGTATTTTCATTTATGATTAGTTTTAACTATTGCTTTCTTTTTATCATTTTAATACATTTTATCTTTTAAAACTGCATGTATTTATATTTCCTTTTGTTTGAATTATGATTATATAGTTTTAACTATTGCTTTTTCTTTTTGTCCTTTTCTCTGTGCAGCACTTTGAATTGCATCCGTGTCTGAAAGGTGCTGTAGAAATAAACTTATCTTGCCTTGCCTTGCCTATAAATCAAACAGTGTTCAGTGATAATAGTTGATGACTGGCTCAGTGAGTCTGCATTGAGTTCATACTTTTATGTTTTTTATTGTATTGATTCTGAAAATGAGTTCATGGTAAATATGCTATTTTAACAATGCAGCTATAGTCATGGTGTCAGTAAGTTTTTACATTATTTTGATTGAAAGTCTAATTTGATTAAAGTACTAACACAAGGCAGGAAAGTATATTTAAAACATAATTTTTGTACGTATTTAGTCCTGATCTTTCTATTATGGGCTGTAAAAAAGCCTCAAAGCCAGGTGGCAAGTCTGACTGACCCGGAGTTGAGATCAAGTTAACCTGATTCATACATAACAGGTTTAACTAAATCCCTGGTGCTCCTGTGTGGAACAACCCAGATATTCTTCTTCTAGACTCTTACCCAGTTCACTGGCCATCTCTCTGACATCCCCCATCTTCTTCAGAACTGACTCCTTAACTTCTGATACGTTAGCAGAAAGCACACAAACCAGAACATGAACCTTGTCATCAGGAGAGGGACTTGTGTTGTAGCCTGGATCATCTTTTGACAGTGGAGATACAGGATTGAACTGGAAACAATGGAAAACACAGAACATATAGAGTCCATTTCAATGCATCCGAACCAGCTCAAATCAAACTGATGCTGATGATTATATTTGTTATTATCCTGATTACTTTATTTGTTATGTTGATTATTTTTGTTATTATGCTGATAATCAGACATTTTGGTGAAAAACTAATGAAATCTGTGGTCAGTGAACATTTTACTGATATGTTCAGAATCAGATCTGTAAGGCCTCGTAAACAGATGTCCTCATGATGTTAATAGTAAAGTGACAGTACCTTGTAACCCTCCTTCACGTGTCCAGTCAGGGCCAGTTTGATGTCTTCAGGAGAGACTCCAATGCCGTCCCCCTCCTCCAGACCCATGATGTCATTGAAGACGAAAGGATAATATGTTTTAGGGTTTTGGGTTTTTCTGATTTGATGAGTTTCAAACTGTGACACAAAAAAGATTCAGTGTTTGTTTTAATGACAGTGATCACCTGATTGTTCTCCGTCATCATCTCATGTTATGCTGTTCCAACAACTTCGTAACCTCAGATGTTCTACGTGTACGCAGTAATCCTGGCAGAACGACTTTCAGTTTTCTGCACCTTTAATATAAACTGTAAATGTTTATCTTTCTTGTTCTCATGTCACTCGACCAGATTAAATGAAGTAAAAAACAAACAAGGAAAACACTGAGCTAAAGATCATATATACACTCACCGGTCACTTTATTAGGTAAATCTGTTCAACTGCTCATTAACGCAAATTTAGTTTCAGCCAATCACATGGCAGCAAATCAATGCTGGTGCCAGACGGTCTGAGTATTTCAGAAACTGCTGATCTGAAAGCATGGATCCATCCTGCCTTGTATCAGTGGTTCAGGCGGCTGGTGGGGATGTGATCGGGTGTGGGGGGGTATTTTCTGGGCACACTTTGGGCTACTTAGTATCACCTGAGCATGGTTTAACCTCCACAGTCCCCCTGAGTGTTGCTGCGTATATATATATATATATATATATATATATAGCTCTTTTTTCATGGTGCTGTTTACTGTGATCAGGTTCCCGGGTCCATTGGCTGAAAAACACCCCCAAAGCATTTGGTTCCCACCCCCATGTTTGACAGTGGGGGTGGTGCTCTGAGGGTTGAAGGCTTCTCCTTTTTGACACCAAATGAAGGAAACATCATTGTGGCCAAACAATTACATTTTTGTTTCATCTGACCATAAAACAGAAGACCAGAAGTCTTCTTCTTTGTCCAGATGAACATTTGCAAAGTCCAAGCGGGCTTTTGTTCCTTATGTGGAGAAGTGATGTCCTCCTTGGTCTGCGTCCATGGACCCCAGCAGTGTGCCGTGTGCGTTGGACTGTCTGCCTTGAGACGTTGCTGCCAGCAGAGCCCAGATTCACCAGGACGGCCTTGGTGGTGATCCTTGGATTCTTGTTCACCTCTCTCACCATCCTCCTGGTCGGCACAGGTGTCAAAGGGTATGAATAATTTTGGACATGCCACTTTTCGTTCGAATGTAAATAAAAGCTGAGAAATGTTTTTTTCCACAATGAAGCCTCTTGTACATCGTCTTATAATCTTCTGGGAGACGCCGGTGTCATTTCATCAAGAAAAACTTGCTGGTTGAATAAAAGTAACTTTAAGTCAAAATGTGCCAGAGGTATGAATCATTTTGGGCTTGACTGTGTGTGTGTGTGTGTGTATATATATATATTTATCATTTATACTTTATATATTGATGGACTTCCTTGTGCTGCTGTGGCACTTACATTCCCCTGTGTGGGATCAATAAAGTTGATCTTATCTATCAAGAATACAAATCACTACATTGAGGGAACAGAATAAGATTATTAAATGCAATATAAATCAAATACAATCTTTAATAGATCTAAAGCTTCTTACTTTTTTGGTGAAACTACGTGTGCCACAGACGGCTGCATTGGCCAAAGCAGGAGAAGTGATTCTGCGTCGCAGAGTGGTGCTGACGGAGTTGATGAAGCTGGACTTTCCAGCTCCGATGGGCCCGTACATGAGAATTCTGAGATGTTTGATGTTGTTGCTTTCAGGCTTATAGTCCTGCACATACTGAAGACCGGCTTTGTTACTGTTGAAAAAGAAAACATTTGATTTTAGATTAAATTAAAGCTGAAAGCAGCAATGAACAGGCCTGTCGGGCACAAAAACTCAAAAGCTTTACTATTTAACTTAATGAAGGTGGTTTATATTGCAAAAGTAAAAAGAATTGTCTACAAAAACTTAAACATTCACACGTCTTGATGTCCTAAAGGGAATCTGAACAGTTCCATATTTACAAGTCTGGAACTTTTCATAATAGTAGAAGCCAAATGAACGCATCCATTTTCATCTCTAATGACTACATGGGCCAGACAGAAGTAATGGAAACATCTTTGTGTCTACATGTGTAGTAAAATAAATGCACAATAACAGCACAGTGTAATCTCACCCCCAACAGATATTCCTCCATGGTTCCCTGAAAGCTGAACAGACAGTGGTGTAATGTTTAAGAAATAAGTCAGAATTAATTAATACTTAATATTATAACATCGTGCTTTATTCTGTATAATTATAATAATTACAGTCAAAAACTTCAGAACTTACTGGGAGAAGGTGGAGAAGGTGGTGACGGAGGGGCTACAAAGAAAACCATTGACAAAATTTGAACATATTCTGTAATACTTTAACATGTGGCCTAAAACAAGATGTTAGCGAAGCTAAAACAGATCAAATGTGAGAATAAAATTACAGTGCAAGTCATCAAGATGTATGTTCCCAAACATAACTTAATAAAAGGCAGAAAGATCTTAAACTTTGATTTAAAAGAACTGAGCGCAGACCTGCAGTCCACAGTCCTGGATTATACTCCAGATTATACTCCAGATTATACTCCAGATTATACTCCAGAACGGACGCGTTCGTGCGCGGTCGCGGACCTCGCGTACACGGAGCATTTCAAATTATATGATATATTATTATTATATTATTATATTAAAAATTATACTTGTTTTTAGAGCCGCTCGGCAGACGCGCAGTAGATCGGCGTTTACACAAACAACTAATCAAACATGACGACACTCATGCAAGAAGAAGAAGAGCTGCTTTGTCTTTTGTACCGAGCGCAAAAAGAGAAAAAAAGATACGTTTGAAAGTGTGGTGGGCGTGTTTTTCCACGCATGCGCAGTTGGTGCTTTTGGTTCGCGGTCATACTTGATTGCCCGGTACGCGTTCGTACGCGCGGAGCCTCAAGCGAGTATTATACCTTCCGCGTCCGCGTGTCCGCAGCTGTCCGCTAGTGTGCGCATTACGTCATTTGCGTCATTTACCAACTGCGCATGCGTGGGAAAACACGCCGTCCACCACACTTTCAAACTTTTCTTTTTTTTCTCTTTTTGCGCTCGATGCAACAGACCAAGCAGCTCTTATTCTTCTTGCATGAGTGTCTTCATGTTTGATTAGTTGTTTGTGTAAACGCCGATCTACTGCGCATGCGCATTTACACGCCAATCTACTGCGCATGTGTCGAACGCGTCTGCCGAGCAGGCTATAAAAACAAGTAGTAATTTGAAATGCTCCGTGTACGCGAGGTCCGCGACCGCGCACGAACGTGTCCGTTCTCGAGTATAATCCAGGCCGTAGCGGACTGCTCTGATGACGGAAATGACGTAATGCGCACACTAGCGGACGGCTGCGGACACGCGGACGCGGAAGGTATAATACTGGCTTTAAGGGCCCACTAGTGGGACAATTTTTGTCATTCTTCTCGGGGCCTAACAAGCCAGCTCTTAAAATGATTAGCTGGTTAATGTCCATGGTCAGTCCACGGATAGCAGTTGTATCTCAGCAAGCTCTTTGGTAATGTATAAATTCACTGATATCTCTGTAGAACTTTGAACATAACACTGTTTCTTTTGGAAGATAAGTTTTGGTCTCAGAGTTGAATAATTATTGCTGCTAAATTGGTTTGGTTGAAGGTAAAGTTAAGGTTCATGTATTTATTGGGCAGTTAACGTTCTAATGTGTCTTCTCAAGTTATTACAATTTATCCTGAAAGGAACATCACAATCAGTCTCTCTACCAAAGTTTGTGCCAATCCATTAAGTTGATGAGATATTTCACTAAAAAGTTTGTTCTTCTGGTGACACCAAATGAAAAGTCAGAGGATCTCCAATGTCAGTATAATTTATCCTCTGGGGACCATGAATGTGTGTGCCAAATTTCTGGGCAAACCATCAAATAGCTATTTGAAGAAATATTTAAGTCTGCACCATAGTGGTGGACCGACAGACCTATTGACTGACCAACATGGACATACATAGTGCCACGCTCCGAGCATGGCTAAAAACACAAAGCCGAAGGCAAGATGAGTCAGCAAGACACAGATGAATGTAGAGTATTTGTTTGGAGAAACAAGGTAAAATCGCATATCTGAGTAATGCTTTTAAGGACACCTAATGGAATACAATATAGTCTATAACATGAACAGCCCAAGAATCATTTTTATCTTATGTGCATTACACAATTATATGTATTAGTTTTATAAGGAAAAGGAGTCTGGTTTTTCGGTGATTAGATTTTGTATACTGGAGGCACACAAAGCAAGAGACAGACACACACACATAATCTTTCATGTTCCATCTTCGTCTTCTCTATTCTTTCTCCTCTTGACTTTTTGAATGCAGAAAAACTACAACATACAGTACAAATCATTTTCCCTTCCTGTCACAATGATGCACAATCAAATGCAATTTCTTTCCTAATTGGGTGTTAATGACTCAGGTCCCATTAGGCGCATTTCAGTCCCGTCTACAAGTCCCATAAGAAAAGAAAATGAAACCACATCCATTACTTTCTGGGGAAAAGGACAACAATTTCCCAGAAATGGTACCGATTCTTTTAAAAGGTAATTGAGAGAGATTTCCTGCATGTGTTTGAGTGTATTTGACATTAAGTATGCTTTAATGCCAGGGAGCAGGCTTATCCATTGATTTTGAGTTTCAAACAGTGGGTTTGATGCTGAGCTCTGCACAGTGGACCGAGTTTTTATCTTAGCTGCTTCTCAGTTAATAGCTCATCTGTTTTGGGAGTAATTACAGCTAAGTGATATTCTTTGCTGTGACATTTTTGATCTAATTAATCAAAATATCCCTGGTGTGTGTGTCTGTCCCCTGTGCCCTTCATACTGCCGTGATCTGCCAACTCTGCCAGCGAGGCTAGCTGGCTAAAGTCTGTATGTGTGTGTGTACATATGAATGTCGGGCTGTGTGCCCAGTCTGTGTGTGTACGTCTGAGTCCCCAACAGGGCCTTGTGCTGACAGGAGTAGTCAGCAACTCCGCCTGATCCTTTTCTCTCTCACACACACACACACAGCAGCCTGGAGCTTTCTGGAACAGCAGAACTGTTCTTCGCAGTGACCCCTGAGCTTGGAGCTGTTCAAGGCTGCCAGCATAAGGAAATCAGATTCCATGCGGTTTGAGGAGCAAAGTGCTCTACCTGGGTGGGCAGTAGGGACCGAGCTTTAGTCACGAACATTGTAGTCTATTGTGTGACAATGAGTAGGCAGTGTCAGTGTTATCATAGCCATGGCAAAAACATTATGTTAAAGGTTCAAATCAAGTCAAACTCTAGTACTACAGATCTGTCTTTGAGGTTTCTGCAGCACCCTGATACAATGAAGGTGTTTCAAAAGCAACTTGTCTTTTTAGAAACAATGTCCCTACTACTTCAATCCACTACAATCCACAGACACACTGTCAACAGTTTTCATTGGGACTATTTGTTTTAGAAGAAAGTGCATCAAGTCCAATCCAAGACCCACATTTCTCTACTACATTTAGGCATTTAGCAGACGCTTTTATCCAAAGCAACTTCCAAATAAGAGCTTTACATAAAGTGCATAGAATCTTGGGCGAAAACAACAAGATGTCGAATCAACTAATATGAATGCTGGTGATGAATCACAAGTGCTATAGATAAGTTCATTGCTGCCAGTGGCAAAAACAAAAAAGAGCTTTAAATTCAGAAACCGATTACATCCATTCATTATCAATCACAGTACAATTAAGCTAAACAACAATTCTAATATATCACACGATATGCTGAACTTTATAGAGCCGATACTGTCCAGTGTGTTCTTGAGCAGGCCAGTGAACCTCCAGTAGAGTCCAAAATACTGTGTTTTACTGGGAGGTACTTTGGAGAACCTGAAGCAGTATTGCACATGATTCCTTCTTGTTGCTGATGACAATTTTGCAATTTGCTAAACTCTTTATGTCATCACCAGTTGAGTACAAGCAATAGTGGGATACTCGCTTCATTCAGTTTTATTCCTTGATGTCTAAACTGTTTTTTATTTTGGTTGAGGGGAGATCCAGATAAAGGCAGCGCTTCTAGTAGTCAAGAGATCCCGGGCAGATTAATATTCTGAACTGAAGCAGGATGGGAAGCAAGGTGTTGATACAAAGGTGCAAGTATACTCATAAACATTTCTGGGATTATTATTAATCTTTTTCTCCTTGAAATTAAGCCTGAATATTTTCATATAGTTCTGATTATCTTTATCATGTGTGGCGAGATACCATAAGGCAGATTTTCCTATTCAAATGTATTTTTTTATTTGTACATTAAGACATTTATTTCTATATTAACATGATGGTTTAAATGAATATGAGGAGGAACCCCTTCCTATGAGAAATGATAAACCAACCAGGTAAACTGGAGGACATTAAATACAGTTTTACTTCTTTTTTAGTTAAAATAGAAGAGAACCAATGTGTTTAGCTTACATATCAGCTTGTGTAATTTTGCCTAGCATGTGTCTTACGTATCCACTGACTTCCTGTCCCCTGAGGCTGCTACATTTATCATCCCTCATGGGTCTCTGTGTTGTATTTTTCTGCACCTGCTTTTAAAACATATTTATTCCAGTTCCATCTGCTGCGGTGTGAAAGTCAGCGTGTCTTTGTCATGATGTGTGTATGTGTCTGTGTGTGTTTGCTTCTGCGCTTGTATGTATGCACGCCTTTGTGGGAGAGATAGAGCATGTTTGTTCTGTCAGAATCACATAAGTTGTGTCACGCTGCAGCCCAGTGACCCAGACATTATGGAATAGAGAAAGAACTCACAAGGGAACAGCGCTGGTGTTTCTGTGTCATGTCCTGTCCGAGCTCATTCACTAGGCTTTATAGTGAACTGAAACGCACTAAATCCTCCACCATAGGGAAACTGATTGTCATCAAAAGAAACGTTTTTAGTCTGTTCTGTCTTGTTTCCCCCCAGCTCTAGTTTCCATTTCCAGTGTGTGTAGTAAATGAAATGACCTCTCTGGTGCTGCGACCTTTAGGCCCATCTGGGCTCACGCTGTGAAAAACAAGACATACTCTCATGATCTCATCCCCAAACCAGTCACTACTGGTTCCAACCACAGGTTCATTACCACACCAAAGAGAAGGTGGTGGGGGGGGGTGTTGCAATGATAGAGGAGAAAGAGAAAAAAGAGACAGATGAAGATGAAGCGATAGGGAGAAAAACTGGAACAAAATGGGACACAGAGTAAAAAACAGATTCAACTTTAAAGAGAGAACAAGAGAGGATGAAAAGATGAGGGAGACGGAATAAAAAGGTGAAGAGGCAGAAAAAAAAAGCAAACATTGGGGATAGAGGAGACAAAGGGGGAAATGGAATTCTTCCATTAAAGAAGAGATGAGGAGACAAAGGGTGTTGAAAGGATGTGGAGCTTAACAGATGGAAACAAACAGAAAGAAACATAGGTGAAAGAACCGAGAGGGAATCAAGGAAATAAGATAATTTTAACAAAGGGCACCAGTAAGAGGAAAATATGGGGGCTGTTAAATGCAAAAGACTGAGAATTTATGTTCAATATGGGCACAAATACAGACACTCGCAGGAAGAACACAAAAAGGCTTAGACTGGCAGCTTCTCTGAATTGTGCATTTGGTGCATATTTGTATATATTTCTCTGTGTAATGTGTATTTTCACTTGATCTGACTAACTCACTTCACGGCTGGTTCCTTGATATATTATAAGTAGATTAGTCAGAAGTGCATCCCCAGATTATTATGTGTTCAGTATACTTTATCAATAGTGTAAGCATCCCACTATTGTTTTGTATTTACATTTTTATGAATTACCACGTCAATTCCTGCCTTTTTCTTGTTTCCTTCTCATATGTGTTAGCATTTAGCTGTATGTGAATTTTGAATGTTTATTTAAATTAGGGTTATTTTTCACCAAATATTGTGAAACTCATGCTGAAGGGACAGTCTCAGTACAAAATACCTGTATATCTGTGTGTTTGAGCACATATCCTGGTTTTTCTCCTCTCCTTGCTTCCCCTCCTCATCTTCTTCTTCTACTTTATCTCTGTTTTTCTACCTACAGTTTGACATCGACCAGCTGATGACGTCAGTGAATGTAAGCCAAAGCCTCAGCCCCATCCACAAGCCACTCGAGTCCCCCAGCAGCGTTGGCAGCGGCAGCCACAGTGGTGGTAGCATTGGCGGGGCCAGCGTTGTGGGCGTGGAGCAGTCCCCGGTGGACCGTACCAAAGGCTTCTTCCCAGACGAATCGGAGCCCCTGCTTCGCTGTGACTCCACCTCCAGCAAAGACTCCGCCCTCAGCAGGAACGGCTCCTTCATTACCAAAGGTAATTAAAGTTAGCATATCAGTACACCACAGTGTGGCACCAACAACGTTCTTTTTAAACCACTCCATTCTCTGTCTTGATTGGTGTGTTTTTCATTAGTCTTTGGTATCATTGTACTGTTAGCATGTTAGCATGGTGTGATGTTAGCTTGTGGTTTTAGTACACCTTTATTTGTATGAATAAACATGATCAAAGTCAACCTCCTGGGCAAAAATTAGTTGTGGGGGCCCGATTAACCACAGATTCTGCACACTCCTGATGTGTTTTGCTGAGTGATAAAAAAACATTAATATGGAAAAGAATGTGCAACATATAGGCACAAAACTGAATTAGTGAAAGTCTTAAAACAAGATTGTGACACAGGGCCTCTCTCATGATAGTGCATGAAGATCAGGTTATAAAGAAGAGCCCACCTCCATGTCAGTGTCTATTTCCTTAGTGATTTAAATTCCCAAACACATTTTCAGTTAACCCTTGTGCTACCCTGTGCAGAAAACACTGGGTCAATATGACCCGGCAAGGTAGCACAAGGGTTAAATTAGCAAAACACCTGACACTAAATAAGTCTGGAGCTTTCAGGGCCTCTGGATTTCAGGGGCATTTGCCCCGTTGGTTACTCAGCCTTGGTGGCAGGGGCTTCGATTATAGATCATTAATTTATAATAAGTTTAGATGTTGAGTTTAAGTTATAGATTCCATCAGTGCATACTCTATATAGTATGTAGAGTACAATAGAACAGAATAGGCATAGGTTTATTCATAAGTAAATAGTAAAGGTGGTGCACTCCAACCATGTGTTTGTCTGTTCATGTATATGATATTAATTATTTATAACATTTTTTGTATGGTGGTGCCCCCAACTGGTAGACACATGTAACTGACAAACTATTTGACTTGCATAGATAACCACATATCTTATAACGTAGCATCAATAGACTACACACAGTATGACCATGTTAACCAATCAGGCCGATCTGTGTTTTATACTTGAGGGAACCAAAAAGATGACACATTATTCAGTCCAACTATCAACATGCGATTCGTCACTTCTCCCATGAACAGGGATTTTATGCTACCCCATCATAGTACCACAGTACTCATGAGTTTAACAGCCTTTCAGACTTAGTTAATAGAGACACATTTAATAAGGAAAGTAAAAACGCTCACATGTCCCACAATTTTATCTGACAAGGCAACCATTGTTCTCAGAGAGGAGACTTTGTTGGCAGTGACCTGTGAAGATACTGAGTATCAGCGTTTCTTCACACCCCTATCAAATTATTCAGACACTCACTAATGTGTCTCTCACTTACTGAAAATGATGTGACAATGGTTCACTCATTTCAAACATGGATGTGTGGATGCTGACTGCCCCCATGTGGTCTTTCTGGGTATTCTTACATGAAAACCATTTTCTGCAGTTTCTTACTTCTAATATTCTATTAGCAATAATTGTGTATTTTCTTGGGCCTGTTGGATGTACTAAGAGTATCACTGTCTACTGCTAGTTCTGCCCAAGCTACTAACAGTGATAATCACAATCAGAACCAGATTTATTGCCAAGTAGGTTTACACATATAAAGGAATTTGTTTTGGTGCGTGGGTGCCAACAAGAGCATAGAAGTACATTTAAATAAAGAATTTAAATAAAACCACTAAAATAGAAAATTTACAATAATGATAAAAAGAAGAGCTGTGCAAATTGAGTGCAATGTAAATGTAAAAACAATCTGAAAGGGGGATGTGCGATGTTTAGATTGTAGCAGCATTAATATAACGTGTAGTGTCCATGGGGGGGGCGGGTTTATGGAGGAACCAGTGTTAGAGTCATAGGGGGGTCCCGGGCCGGTTTTAGAGGGGAAGAAACTGTTCTTATGACGTTAGGTTTTGGTCCTGATGTAATATATGTCCACCAGCTGGTCAATCTTTCACCTGTAAGCGGACTCATCCCCACCAGAGATGAGTCCAATGAGGGTGGTGTCGTCCGCAAACTTCAGGAGCTTGACAGATTGATGACTGGAAGTGCAGCTGTTGGTGTACAGGGAGAAGAGAAGGGGGG
>JAVQJD010095131.1:0-10164 GCA_036023655.1 Nannoperca australis | reverse complement strand
GAGCATTAAATCTAAGAACCAATGATCTTTGTACATTATTAAATACAATACATTCAAACTAGAAATACCATTCCACTATAGTATTGTGCAATATGCTATACTTTATAGAACCAATGTGTCATTTAAGTGCTGTTGCATTCCCGGAACAAATGAGTCTTTTCTTGAAAGGGCGGTTCTGTGAGGCGGACCGTAGTTGGCGGGTGGAGGTGTAAGGCTGGAGGATGGTCTGGATGTAGGTTGGTGCTTGGAAGGCCAGTGCCAGGGTCTTGAATCTGATCCGAGCAGCGATGGGTAGCCAGTGAAGGGAGATGAAGAAAGGGGTGACGTGGGTGTACCTCGGTACATTGAAGATCAGACGTGCTGCTACATTCTGGATCTTCTGGAAGGGACGGATTGCACAGGCTGGGAGACCGGCCAGGAGCGAGTTGCAGTAGTCCAGCTTGCAGAGGACAAGTGCCTGGACCAGCAGTTGGATCGAGTGCTCCGACAGGTATCTCCTAATCTTCCGAATGTTGTAGAGGGTGAATATACACGATCGGGAGACTGCAGCAATGTGGTCGGAGAGGGTGAGCTTGTTGTCAATGATGACTCCAAGATTCCTGGCCGAGGGCGATGGAACAACCGTCGTGGAGTCCAGGGTGAAGGAGAGGTCATGGGAGATGGATGGAGAAGCAGGGATTATGAGGAGTTCTGTCTTAGCGAGGTTCAGCTGGAGGTGATGTTTGGTCATCCAGGCAGAGATGTCTGTTAGACACGCCTCTATCAGTGCTGAGACGCCAAGGTCGGACGGAGGGAACGAGAGGTGGAGTTGTGTGTCTTCAGCGTAGCAGTGGTAGGAGAAACAGTGCGAGCTGATGAGTGGCGCCAGTGTGGTGGTGTACAGGGAGAAGAGGAGAGGTCCAAGCACTGAGCCCTGTGGTACACCTGTCGATAGGGGCCGATGATCAGACACGTGGCCTCTCCAGAAGACCTGGTAGGATCTACCCTCGAGGTACGAGGAGATCCACTGGAGTGCCGTGCTGGTGATGCCAAGGTCCCGGAGAGTTGTGAGGAGGATCTGATGGTTGACTTTATCAAATGCTGCAGACAGGTCTAGCAGGATGACAACAGAAGATCTCCCCGCAGCTCAGGCAGACTGGAGGGCATCTGTGACCGACAGGAGGGCAGTTTCTGTGGAGTGACCAGACTTGAAGCCTGATTGGTTGGGGTCGAGCAGGTTGTTCTGTTAAAGGAAAATAGACAGTTGATTAAAAACAGCACGTTCAAGTGTTTTGGACAGAAATGGTAGCAGAGATACTGGTCTGTAGTTCTGGAGGAGGGATGGGTTGAGAGAGGGTTTTTTGAGTAATGGTGTGACACGGGCCTGTTTGAGGCCTGTTTGGTGAGAAGGGTGGAGAAGAGTATTCGTGGGTTGGAGGCAGAGTCAATCTTGTTACGGAAGTAGGTGGTCTTGGATTCAGTTATGTGTGCAGAGAAAGATGTAAGAAGGGACTGATACTTAGTGAGTTCGTCTGCGTCTCTGGATTTGCGCCAGTTCCTCTCAGCTGCTCGAAGCGTGGACCTCTCTTTGCGAAGCACGTCCGTTAGCCACGGGCAGGAGGGGGAGGTTTGCGCAGGCCTGGTTGTGAGGGGACAGAGACTGTCAAGTGATGTGGTTAGTGTGGATAGCATCTTGTGTGTAATTATCAGTATGAGAGTGTTGCTGGAGGAAAACTCACAAATTAATTAATCCTCTGGGGAGCTTGAATGCGCTCCACTCATTTCATGTTTACAGGTTCCATAGCACAACTAAAAACTTGATCGTGGTGCTAAAGGAAATGTTAGTAGATCACCAAACACATGATCATAACACAAGATCGATTATGAATATTACAATCTAGGCATTAGTGGTTAAGGTGTCTTAACATGAAAGCCAGCTGGAACAATGGAGCATTACCATTTCAGGTTGATGATTGTATTCAGGGCAACGTTTAATTTAACATTCTTTTATCACCAAAAATAAAGTAACCAGTAGTAGAGCTTGACCATAGGACAGTCGTGTATGAGCAAAATCTTACAAAGACTAAGTTGGAAATATAGAAATATTTTGGGGGAGTAATTAAACCTGTAGAGAAAGTGATTCATAGAGACATAGAGAAACTCTTGTTTGACTTGAGTTAGAAGACAATGGTTGTTGAAATAGACTCAAAAAGGTTGCAATGACATGAAAGAGGAAAATCAATGTGACAATATAACAATGATGCAGTGCTGGGACATGTGTGTAAAGATGGGGGAAGAAAGAGTGGAAAGGAGAGTAGGAAAAACTACGAGATTTGCACAGCAGCAGTTGATATGATAGCAGTAGATAATATGAAAAGGACCAGACAGTGTCCAAACAGCAAACAGTAGAAAGGGTGAGATGATAGCAGTTCAAACAGGACATTTGAAGGTCATTTTTGAGCTGCTTGACCATGACAAGAAGCCACTGAGCACAAACTGACAATAATTAGATGAGTTAAATGATTCATTACATAGGTCTTCAGAAAAAAAACTGAACTTGAAAGACTTGAATATTCACACCAAGAAAATGAAAGCCATGAAGCTGAAGACGAAAAGGAGTTAATGACTTCCACAAAGGAAGCTACATTGGAAGAAAATGTGAAATAGATCAAAGAGGCAGAGCAGGAGGTGGAGGACGTAGGAATGCAAGGAGAGAAAAGATGAGGATGAGTGAAGATGATACAAAAATGAAGAGCAGAAAAAGTAACTGAAGCAGAGGCTAGCTGAAAGAAAAAAAGTTAAAGAAGGGTAAGGATGGCTCGTATCCAACAGTAGTTACACGGAGACCAGCCCAGTATAGTTCAAATTGTTTGATTCTGCAGTGCATGCTTTAGATCCAAAGTTCGGTGACATTGTAGGAGGTGGTGTGTCCTTAATGCAGCCAACCAAAAGTAAGGGTATGCAGTGGTGGAGTGGGACAGCTAGCTTGGCTCTATAAACATTTTACAAAATTTGCCTACCAGCACATCTAAAGCACAGCACTCTGAATTGCATCCGTGTATGAAAGGTGCTATATAAATAAACTTGCCTTGCCTTGCCTAAAGCTTACCAATTAACAGGTTATGTCTTGTTTGTTTAATCTGTTCACCAAAGATTTAACAACAACAATTGTCTATTTTACTGGAGGTTATGTGCTGGACTATTTCTTGCCGGGCAATCAGCAGAAACTCTAGTTACTGGTCCTGGCCAAGAAAAAGTTCAGCACATAACCCAGATCCATGGTCCTTCTTTAAGCTTAACCAAGTAGTTTTAGTTTCCATACCAGTCTGTACTGAAGTCGCCTGATTGAATATTAGGAATAAGAATAAAAAAAAAAAATCTGTTGTCCTTAAACATTCAAAATCTTTGTCACTGAATGTAATCCAATATCAATGTTCTCTTTTGTTATGTGTCTTACTCAAACAGCCATTTTCCAAGTGAAGAATTTGTGCACAGCTGACTTTAACTACAACAGTAATTTCTAGCGAATTCAAAAAAGTGTGCGACTTTAACGTGTAAAACCGTAATTCACATTCTATTTTTCCTACCAAAAAACAATGGTTTCTTTTTACCATGACCACCATCAGCAATTAAATAATAACTTGTGGATGAGGAATGACCTGCAACAAAGGCCCCTGGCCAGATGCAATGGGAATGTACATGGTCATTGCCTTAACCCCTAGGCTGCCAGGGCACCGTAACCAATTAGATTCAATGCAAACCACAATTCTTCCACAATTGTAACTGAGGGCTAACCCTAACCGTAGATGTAGCACAACAAATCATTTTTAACTGCTGAATATTACTGGTTTGGAAGGCACTGACATGGTCAAAATTCAGCGTTGTTTAGTTGGACCACTTATGTACTGTATGGCTCGCCGTGGCCTAATCATTCAAATAAAAGCTGCTCATATATTACATATATAATATTACATATTATACATATTGCATAAAAAGTTTCTCACATCTCACTTCTTTAACACATTAAAATTTTATAGATTGCATAACATTTTTACAAAAATAAAACTGCTAATTAGGCACTGCTTAAAGAAGACCAGCATTTACTGTATTTTAACAACTTCATGGTGAAGGTTTATAGTGTGTCAGGCTTCAGGGAATACAGACAGAAGAGACAGACTGGAGCAGTTCAGTGATTTATTTGTTATTTAGCTTACATGCAGGTAGACAGGCAACAGGTCACTGGCAGGGGTCCAGGTTAGATAGACAGAAGCACAGGAGAGACAGCCAAAGAAAACCAGACAGCGACAGCGTAGTACATGGAAATCAGGACACAAGGTAACAAGGACGTACCAACAATGGAACAAAGCTAGTGGACCAGTATATGTAGGGAGTGGCTGATGAGGGAATGAGGTGCAGGTAGCTCAGGTGAAGGGAATGTTGTGATTGAAGGGCAGATAGGAGTGGCTGGATATTAAATGGCAGGGGAAAGTCTGAGGGCATCTGGTGGACTAATGAAAAATAGCACTGGGAAAACAAATTTGGCAGGATAGGAAGGGCAGGAAGATGGACTGTGAAGTACCGAAGTATCTTAGTTTGAGTTGTCCTGGATGAACGTGGCTTCTAAGGACCATATAGACGTGAAAAAGGTCTTCACTCCCAAATACATGCACAGCAAACACTTGGTAAATGATACAGTTTTATTTCCCATGTTATGAGTTGCACAACACAATCCCAGTGATCTTCCCTATTCTAAAACAAATGGCATGAGACCTGTCACTAGATAGTAAAGAGGAAAAGAAGGTGGTGGGGGGCAATTCGAAGAGATGCCTAACAGCTGTACAGATGTCTAGCAGAAGTTATATATGATGTATCAGGAAAAGTGGTGGTGTGAGCTGCCAGACAGTGGCTAAGTGATTAGGGACGTGTGGCGTAACCCTGCGCCATATTTAGCCGCGGTGGGGTGCCCCGTCCCCTGCCATCTCCCCGAGGCCCAGTGCCAGATGTCGAAAGCTGCTGCTGCACGCCTGGCAGAGCAGGTTGCCAGCAGGGTGGCACAGCAAGCCTGGGTACAGTGAGGATAACACCACCAACCCCGCCAACTGCCTCTCATCCACTCATAAGCAGAAATACACACTGCAGTTTAGATCAGTACAGGGATTATGGCATTTTATTTACATTCAGAAAAGCTGTGGGCAGATTGGTTTGTAACTCTTCTGATTTGAGATTTTTTACTGGTGTTTTGCTAGTTCTATTTTTAAATGGTGATGAATACTATGCTGGTTAATTGTGCATTATGTGCAATTGAATTGATTCCAATAAAATATTGCACGTCTGTCTGGCAAGAAGCAAGCCGATGCTATCAAATGTGGATCTGTTTAAATTTAAATAAAGCTGCATCTACATGAGTTACAAATGCATCAATCTAAGCTAAATGTTGCACTTATCCAAAGGCTTTATGTCTCCACGAGAGAAAAAAACTTGAAACTTGCACTTTGTGCATATGTTGCAAGCTGGCTACAGCTAACCTCTGTAGAGTTGGTATATTGGTTGATTGTGGCAAATAAACAGGTCCAGTGGTCAAATCTGTTCACATAAAGTGAGGCGATGATTAACTTCAACATATTTGGTGATGTCCTGACTTTTCATTGCCAAAATATCCTTTCGTACAGAGGAAATATCAGATTGCCATGGTATTTGCTGAGCACATTTATGCTTCCTACAGGATTAATGACTTGATTTCAATGACACGTTGCCAAGCGTCGTAACGTAAACAGTTTTCATTTATGTGTGTGGAATTTAAGCTCATCCTACTCACTCTTTCCTGCCTAAAATAGTCACCTAAATTGCGTTAGATGTATCTCAAATTTTTTGTCAGTGTCCAAAAAGGAGAAGTTTGCTTCCTTCCATCTGGCTGGTTTCCAACACTTTGGTCTAGTGCAGGGGTCGGCAACCTTTAACACCCAAATAGCCTTTTGGACCCGGTCTCCACGGAAAAGTAAACACTGGGAGCCACAAATACTACTAAAATTAATACTAAAATGAAGATAACACTGTATATATTGTTTTTTTTACCTTTACGCTTTGTATAAACAACTATAGTGTGTTTCTTATGAAATCCATGAATTGCTACAGAGAAATTTACATTTACATGTAATGAACACATTTTGAACTCTTAAAAAAATCAGCTGGGGATTGAACCCAGGACCTCATACACGTGAAGCATGTGCTCTACCACTGGCTTTCGGAGCATGTAGCGGAGCCTTGACCTGAATTTAAAAAATAAATTGTCAAAAAAGTCACTAAACAATGAAAAATAAATATTTGCAAAATATCTGTATGAATATTTATTTGACTTGGTTAATGGGACTTCTGCTCCTGAACCTCTGCGCACAGCGTCTGCACATCGCGGCTGTACGAAGTCACTTTTGTCTTTACGCAGGACTGGAAGCTGTCGTCCGTGAGGCGTGAGCGGTGTTGGTTTTTAACATAGTTCATGGTGGAGAAAAGCTGCTCACATACGTATGTGGATCCGGAGATCGACAGGATGAAAGTCTCGATAAATGCACGGCGTTTATGGCGGGTATACCGGCTTCCGCGAGTGTGACGCTTATTTTGAGCGACGAGAAATAATCAAATATAATTTTATTTTTATATTTCAAGATCACAATAATCTTCCAATTTAGAACAACAATTTAAAAAAAAGAACTAACACAAATAAAATACATTTCAATTAAATACTTAAATTTTTATAAATTATTTTACCAAGCCAAGTGGAGCCGCAGTATAAGGATGAAAGAGCCCTTCACCTTTATCCTGTTGGGATTCAAATACTCCATTTACTGAACTGTAGCTGGCAGATGTTACAAGCTGTAGCTAGCTAGCAAATTAAGCTAACATTAGCTAAATCATTTGGTTGAAAACACTGTTTCTGCTTGACTTTTTAATGTTTTTTAGCTGATTTGTTAAAAATATCTGTAAAAGGGTATGCATTTGATAGCTATTGCTACATATGATATTGTGCTAACAGACTGATGCTAGAGCTAACATGTTGGTTAGCCCTAACCTATTATTAGCCTATAAATATTAAAAGGAAAAATGTAAAATCACACTTATTTTGTTCACCACACTGTTTGGCTGCTTAACGGTATGTTTAATTTTAAACCTTAGGTAAAAGGCCTTGACGCTGAGAGCTAAATTATGTAACACCATCTTGTGTAACTTTCCCTATGGTTGCTGCTACTTCCCCAAATCCAATTGTCCAACACATTTCCTGTCTGCTTTCACTGTCAACTATCAAATTAAAAGCAGAAACATAAACTAAAAAGACACAAGACAGATTCCTCCAAGGACACCAGTGACGTGTAATGTAAATTTAGTTTTATTGTCAGTCATAAATAGAAATTAAAATGTTGGACTTCCTGTAAGGCAAGCAATGGGTGGATGGAAATTTGTTCAATATCTGACAAATGTGAACACGATAAAAGCCCCAGAGATCAGCAGAGACACACGTCTTCTTTATCTGACAGAGCATGAGACAGGAAGTGAGACAGGGCTCATCCACTCGCCTCGAGCAGCGAGAGGAAGACTCAGAACAGAAGAGGACTGTGATTAAGTTTATCTCCAGCAAACTGTTTTGTTTCTGTGCTGCAGTCAATTCCAAACAGAGAGGACATCTTGTCCGAGAGTCGACATGACAATCTGAAAGTGACATCAGCAAAATGTCAGGTGATTGGTGGATTTAGTCTAAGTGAATTACCATGAGTGACAGTAACAGAAGAGATAACACAGAGAGAGACAAGAACAAGCTCAACATTCAGTTCTTCTCTATTGTATAGTAAAACATAATTCCTGCATGTTCACTAAAACAAACCACCAGACACCAACAAGAAAAAAATCTATTTAAAACAATGGAAACACACATAAACAGGGCTCCACCACATATCTCTGTTACATGCATCATTTGCACAAAACGAACTAAATAAAATGAACTAAATAAACTGCCAAATAAAATGATGCTAACAATACTGAGACGTGAAACAAAAGAAATGCAGGTGACAACAAAAATACTAACGATACACAACAGTAAATACAATCAAAAACAAGAAGAAGTGAAAAAGTCATGAAAAGAAGTAAAAGATCTTGGGTCAGTTATTCCACTCTGATTGGACTTATTTAAAGATCCCCTGCAGACATGTTTTAAAGGACCAGTGTGTAAGATTTAGGGGCATCTATTGGTAGAAATTGAATATAATTTAGAAAAAGTATGTTTTGTTTGTGTATAATCACCAGAAAATACGAATTGTTTTCGTTTCTTTAGAATGAGCCTTTTATATCTAAAAAGGCGGAGGGAATTCTTCCAAGGCGGCCGCCATGTTGCACTGCCGTGTTTCTACAGTAGCCCACAACACACAAACCAAACACAGTTGGTTGCAATCTGCAACCTCACCACTAGATGCGATTAAATCTGACCTACGCATGGGTCCTTTAAGACATAAAAAAATACTTTGCTTTTAAAAAACCAATTGTGTCATATATGTGCTTTCAACAAAAAGTTCAATTACATCATTGAAAACTCTCAAATCTCATTGAACAATCCAGAAAAAACCTTAAAAGTACACTCAATATGCAAAATAGGCCATTTCAGAATAATGTATATTATTTAATTACAATTAATGATGCATTAATGTTTACATTATTTTTGTTATTGTTCTTGATTTTCTTTCTCAAATTATACAGCTGGGTAGATGGTGAATTTTTTGAAGGGATCAATAAAATCTTAATAATCCATGATAATGTATTTGTTGATCATATTTTGTATTATTAATATGAATCTAAAATGTACCTAGTAACTAAAGGTATGAAAAAAATGTAGTAGAGTAGAAGTCCCTCTGAAAGTAGTGGGGTAGAAGTCTATGGTTGTATAAAATGGAAATACTCAAGTAAAGTACTTAATTACTTTCCACCACTGATGAAAATGCAAATATTTTTCATTTCAAACATGAAAAGTCAATTTTCAGTTAATGTGAACAAAGTTAACTAGGTTTCAAGTTTCAACATCACCCTCGTGTAAGTTGCACATTGATCCACGATTGACTTCCAAACATATTGGCTACTACGTACAGTCTACAGGGCTGCTAATTAATGGTGGAGCATCATGCTGCTTTTTGCTTTTTCTATGTTCTATTTAGTGGTTTTATTTCAATTCTTTCTGTATATATCTATGCTCTTGTTGGCACCCACGCACCAAAACAAATTCCTTGTTGTATGTGTAAACCTACTTGGCAATAAACCTGATTCTGATCCTGATTCTGGATCAGGTCTGCTTATCCCTGAGTCTATTTCTGTCCTCATGTCCCTTCAATATCAGGTCTCTATATTTTGGAAATTATAGTGGGGTAGAGTTGACTTGATATCTTCTCCTTTGTTGCTACGTGTTTATGAAGTTATAAGTATGTGACTACATCGGCCCTTCCGGGTCAGATGCTTCATTTGCTCATGGCGTATGAAGCTCTGTCCTTTCAGCTGAAATATAGAGTTGGACTTTGTGAATTTCTTTCAGTGGGAACTACTTTCAGGGAACTACTTTCAGTGAATTAGGCCTGCTCAGTGAAAACAGTTTGTGGACCTCCACTCGGTGTTTTCACTTTACTTCTCTTTACTTTTCTTTCTTTCTTTTTATTATTACTTGCTTTATTGTGCTTTAGTAAGTTGCTTTATTATTTGCTTTATTAAAATGATCAAAAGACAACGACATGTTGAATCATCATTTATTTGCTCACTTCTCCAGGGGAAATAAGGAAAATTTCCACGACACCACCTACGTGCACTGGCTGGTGTACGACGAAAGCTAGCTTCAAGCTTTCGTCGTACACCAGCCAGTGCACGTGATGTTCACAACAAAGCTGATGCTAACAAAGTTAACTAGTTAACACAGCTTTTGTTTGAAGTTTACCGATAGGAAAATGTAAGAGTTAAAAAATAGCAAACAGTTTTCAAATGAGGACATAAAACATGATTCAACAAATTGTTGTCTTGATATTTTTGAGCAAATAATAAAGCAACTACTTATCTTTGATCAGGATATTTCCTTTAACTCTCACATAAAACAAATTTCAAGGACTGCCTTCTTTCACCTACGTAACATTGCAAAAATCAGGCACATCCTGTCTCAAGCAGATGCAGAAA